>CAUYQG010057470.1:0-67114 GCA_963574415.1 Tarsius wallacei
TCGACCTGCTGGGCTTCAGCAACTCTTCCGCCTCAGCCTTCCAAGTAGCCGGAATTACAGGCGTGTGCTACCTCACCCGGCTAATCATTTTGATTTATTGTAGAGATGAGGTTTCGCCAAGTTGCCCAGGCAGGTCTCGAACCCACGGGCTCAGGCAATCCACTTGCCTCGGCCTCCCAAAGTGCTGGGATTACAGGCTGAGCCACCGAGCCCGGCCGATTTCATTGCTGAAACAAGGATCACTCAGGAGCAGATTGTCTAACTTCCATGTTTTTGTTTGGTTTTATGAGTTCTTGGAGTAATTTGTTTTATTGCACTATGATCTGTGAAGGTGCTTTATATGATTTTTAAAAAAAATATTGGACTTACTTTGTGGCCTATCATATAGTCTATCTTGGATAATGTTCTGTGTGCTGATGGAAAAAATGTGTATTCTTTAGTTTGGGGGTGGAGTGCTCTGTAGATGTCTGTTAGTTCTGTTTGCTCTAGGGTCCAGTTCAACCTCAATGTTTCTCTGTTGACTTTCTGCCTTGATTATCTCCCACTATCATTGCATTGCTGTCTGTCTATTTTTGTTGTTGTTGTTTTAGAAGAATTTAATTTGTTTTCTAAAGCTGGGGACTCTGATGTTAGGTACATATATATTTAAAGCTGCTATGTCTTCTTGTTGGATGGATCCCTGTGAAGTGGGGCCATTTACATTTAGGGTTAATGATATATGAGGTACTATTCCACTCATCATACTGGTTGCTATCTAGTTGCTTTATTCATTTTTTCTCTGCTGTGTTTGTGATCCGTAAGTCCTATGAACTTTATAATTTCCAGATGTTTTCTGCTAGTGTATTTTCAGTATTTCTTATAGAGCTCGTGCATTTGCTTATCTGAAAAAAAAACAAAAACAAAAAACTTCAGTTATCCTTCATTTATGAAACTTAGTCTTGCAGGATACAAAACCCTTGGCTAACTGTTATTCTATTTGAGGGGACTGAAGATGAGGCTCAATCCCTTCTGGCTTGTAGCATTTCCTCTGAGAAGTCTGCTATTAGTCTGATAGGTTTACTTTAGTAAGTTATTTGATGCTTTGTCTCACTGTTCTTAAAATTATTTCACTCATGTTAACATTGCATAGCCTGATGATTATATGTCTTGTGGGTGACCTTTTAGGAATGAATATTTGGGAGTTCTTTGGGCTTCTTTTATCTGGATGTTTAAATCTCTAACAAGACTGGGAAATTTTCTTCTATTAGTCCCTCAAATAGATTTTTCAAGCCTGTTGCTTTCTCTTCTTCCTCATGGAATACCTGTGATTCTTAGGTTTGGACATTTTACATAATCCCACATTTCTTGTAGACTATGTTTCATTCTCTTGTTTCTTTTTTCTTTATTGTTATCTGGGTTAATTTGAAAGCCTTGAGTTTAAGTTCTGAGATTCCTTTTACTACTTGTTTTATTCTAAAACTTTCCATTGCATTTTGTATTTTTGTACTTCCCTAAATAATTTTTTCATTTCCACCATTTTATTCTTCTGTGTGTGTGTGTATGTGTGTGTGTGTTTGTGTGTGTGTATGTATCTTTTTGGAGAAATTTTCATTCATATGTCTTGAATAGTTATTTTAAAATGTTTATGTTGATTTTCAAATTTATACTGAATCTCATTGAGCTATTTCATAATCAATCTTTCAAATTTTATCACTGGAATTCCAAGTGATTTAATTTTTGTTTTGGGCGGGTCCATTTGCTGCAGAGTTAAGGTGGTCTTCTGGGGGTGTTGGGAAACTTCGTTGTTTGTTTGTTTGTTTGTTTGTTTGTTTTTCCATATTGTCAGAATTATTTTTCAGGTTCCTTTTTGTTTGGGTAGACTATTCTTATTTGAGGTTGGCATGGGTTTGACATAGGTACTGTAGGGTTCCCTGGGTTATTTATAGCCTTGGTGTGGTAAGTTTAATTGTGAACTGTGGTAGTCCCGTGCTGGGTACCTGTATAGTCTTACACCATCCTAAGTGGTCAAAGTGGCTTTGCTAGTAGTGTTAGCTTGGGAGTGGCATCAGATCTTCCCCAAAGTTGAGATCTTACATCAGATGTGATAGTCTGTGCTGTTGACCTCTGGTCAGGTGGTGGCTCTTATGTAAGAGAGCCAGTTGCAATGATGGCTGTGGACTTTCTCCTTGGCATGTGTTGCTTTAAAGTAATGCACAGCCAACCTAGGCAGAAGATGGGGCTCTGGAGATTACCCAAGTTCTCTGTTTTGAGCCTTTGATGGGACTCTTGGGGGTGAGGGAGCTCAAGCACCCCACCTTTGTGCACTTGTGGCTACCCCAGTGGGGATTAGGAAGGAGTAGCTGGCCACTGAGGTAATGTTATTGAGGGGGGTCAAAAAGAGTTTACATGTGGAGTGAGAGGTTGCTATGGCAACAAGTCCCACCCATCTCCTCTACCTTAGTGTCAGGCAATCTGCAAGCTAATGTCAAAGTGCAGTGGGCTTCAGGGCTGCTGGTATTCTTATGGTAGCCCACCCCAGCCAGGAACTGTTTGCCACCAGAGAGTTTGCTCTTGAGGCCTGTTTCTTTCTGGGTCGGCTATACATAAACCATCATCAATGGCTGAGTTCCTGGGGTATGGTGGCTGGAACTACTCAGTGCTTTCTTTTCTTTTTTTTTTTTTTTTTCTCTGTATGGATTTTGGCAGAACATGGCTGTCTGTAAGGCAGTTTCCCTTGAAGAACTGGAGTTCTGCAAGGCTCAGAGGGCCCTCCAAATCCATAGAAGGAGCACAGAATTCCTGAATTCTTCTCACTCACCTTCCCCACTGCATCTGTCTGGAGACTGCCATGGTCTGTGCCATGGTCCTGACGAGAGTCTGACTAGTTCCAGCCCAGGTCTCTTGACTCTTCTTTTCTTTGCACTGTGTAGTATTACTTCTTTGGTGAGTCTTGGGGCTTGCTGCTAGTTCTGTTCCTGTCTGGGTGCTGAGGAAACTATATCTTGTTTTACGCTGTAGAAGAAACACTCTACCTACTTTTTATCAACCATCTTAATCTACTCCCCCACTACCCATTGAAGTGTTTTTGTCGCCTTTGTCAAACATCAGTTGAGCATTGCAATGGTTCGAATATGGTTTATCCTCATCAAAACTCATGTTGATTCTTGGTACTAATGATGCAATGCTGTGAGATGATGTCTCTCTCTCTTTTCTTTTTTAAAGATGTGGGATACAATTCAGGATTAGGTGTACAAGTGGACATCACACAGTAAAGCTTGGGTCTTCTTTGATCCTATTTTGCCTGGTCTGAGATGAGGTACCCTTATTGATGTTGTGTCCCACCTCCACCCCATCAGTATCCCACCACTGCCAGTCCCTTTCTTATAATATTATGGTAAATGTTCAGGGTCCATTTATGGGTGAGAACATATGATACTCTGTTCTTTCTTTCTGTGATAGATCACTGAGTATTATAGACTCCAAATACATCTAAATTGCTGCAAAGTTCATATGTTTGTCTTTCTTTAAGGCTGTGTAATAGTCCATTGTGTATATGTACCACATTTTTTTAATCCAGTCCAGATTCAGTGGGCAGCACTGTTGGTTCCATGTTTTTGCTATTATGAGTAATGTTGTTATAAACATGCGTGTGCAGGTATCTTTTATGTAAAATGATATGAGTTACTCCGGGTATATGCCCAGTAGGGGGTTTGCTGGGTCATATGAAAGGTCAATTTCTAGTTCTTTTAGAAATTGCCACAGTGTTTTCCACAGAAATTGAACTAGTTTGCATTCCCACCAGCAGAGTAGAAGTGTTCCCTTTTCTCTGCACCCTTGCCAGCATCTGTTGTTTATTTTCTTAATGATGACCATTCTTGTGAATGTTCTTGTACCATTCTTAAGAAGGGTTAGGTGGTATCTCAGTGTGATTTTGATTTACATTTCTCTGATGATTAGTAAGGCTGAGCACTTTTTCATGTGTTTGTTGGCTGCCCCATGTCTTCTTTTGGAAAGTAGCTATTCGTGTCTTTTGCTCACTTTTTAATGGGGCTGTTTGAATTTTTCCTTTCAGCATGTTTGAGTTCTTTGTAGAAACTGGATGTTAGGTCTTTGTCAGATATACAGTTGGTAAGGGTTTTTTTTTTTCCTATTCAGTGGTCTGTTTCCCTGTTCTCTTGATGGTTTCTTTTGCTTTGCAGAAACTTTTCAGTTTAATGAAGTCTCACTTGTCTATTTTATCTCTTATGGCATGGACTTTGAGGTTTTAATCAGGAATTGGTTGCCTACTCCGATTTCCATAAAGGTGTCTCCTGCATTTTCTAAGATTCTTATAGTTTGAAATTTACATTTAGGTCTTTGATCCATTTGGAGTTGATTTTTTGTGTATAGTGATAGGTAGGGGTCTTGTTTCAATCTACTGCATGTGGTCAGTGAGTTTTACCAGAACCATTTACTGAATAGGTTCTTCTCTCCCTAGTGGTTGCTGGTGAAGACATTGTCAAAGATGAGTTGGTTGAGAATATGTGGTTTTGTTTCTGGAATTAATATCCTGTTCCATTGGTCTATATCCTGTTCTTGTACCAATAGCAGGCAGTTTTGATTATTGTGGGCTTTTAGTAAAGTTTAAAGTCTATAAGTGTGATACATCCTGCTTTGTTTCTTTTGCTAAGAATTGTTTTGGCTATTTGTGGTCATTTCTGTTTCCATGTGAATTTCTGTATTGTCATTTCCAGGTCCAAGAAGAATGATGTTGGTAATTTAATGAGTGTTGCATTGAATCTGTAGATTGCCTTTGATAGGATAGACATCTTAACAATGTTGAGTCTTCCTAAACATGAGCATGGAATTTTTTTTCCATTTGCTTGTGTCTTCTTGGATTTCTTTGAGCAGTGTTTTGTTGTTTTTATTGTAAAGGTCTTTCACTTCTCTGATTAGAAAGATGCTGAGATATTTCATTTTTATGTGGCTATTGTGAATAGGATTATGCTTTTATTTGGTCCTCTGCCTGTTTGTTATTGGTGTATGAGAATTGACTGTCTTTTGCACATTTATTTTATACCCCAAGACTTTGCCAAAGTCCTTTATCAGTGCAAGGAGGTTTTTGACAGATTCTCTTGGATTTTCAAGGTATAGTATAATATTGCCAGCAAAGAAGGATAACTTAGCTTCCTCTTTTCCTATTTGGATACCCCTGATTTCCTTCTTTTGTCTAATTGCTCTAACTAGGACTTCTAACACAATGTTTAACAGAAGGGGTGAGAGTGGGCAGCCTTGTCTTGTTCCGTTTTTCAGGGGAAATGCTTCCAGTTTCTTTCTATTTAGAAATATGCTGTCTGTGAGTTTATTGTAGATGGCACTTACTGTCTTGAAGTATGTTCCTTCTATGCCTAGGTGTTTGAGGGTTTTTATCAAGAAGCAATGCTGGATTTCATCAAAAACTTTTTCTTATCTAATGATTTAATCATGTGCTTCTTGTTTTTTCATCTGTTGATATATTTAACAACATTTATGGTCTTTTGGATGTTGAACCAGCCCAGGGATGAAGTCTACTTGATCATGGTGGGTGATTTTTTTAGATGTGTCTTTTGATCTAATTTGCCAGAAATTTGTTGAGAATTTTTGCATCAATGTTCATTAGAGATATTGGTCTATAGTTCTGTTTTTGTTGAATCTTTACTTGGTTTGAGTATCAGTGTGATATTAGTTTTGTAAAATGATTTGGGGAGAATACCTCTTTTCATAGGAATGGTATCAGCTCTTCCTTGTATGTTTTGTAGAATTTTGCTGGAAAGCCTTCCGGTTCAGGGCCTTTTTTTTTTGTAGGTAGTGTTCTTATCACAGAGTCAATTTTCTGGGTTGTTATTGTTCTATTTAGTGTCTCAGTGTCTTCTCATTTCAACTTTGAGAGGTTGTGTGATGTCAGAAAGTCCTCCATTTCATTTAGGATACCAAGTTTGTTTCCATACAGGTGTGCATAGTAATCTCTAATGTTTATTCATTTTCATTTGTTTCCAGGAATCTTTTAATTTCTGTTTAATTTCTGTGTTGACCTGGTAGTCACTCAGCATCATGCTATTTAGTGTTCATGTCTTTGTGGGTTTGGAGGAAATTTTGTTGGTGTTGATATTTATTTTTATTCCACTGCAGTCTGAGAGGTGAATAGCAGTATTTCAATCTTATAGAATTTGTTTATGCCTGATTTATGGCTGAAGATGTGATTGATCTTGGAGTACATTCCATGTAGCATGGGTAGAATGTATGTTCTGTGGTTGTTGGGTGGAGTGTTCTATAGGTATCTACTAAGTTCATTTAGCCAAGTGTCAAATTGAGATTCTGGGTCTCTTTGTTGAGTTTTTGCTCAATCATCTATCTATGGTTGTTAGTGAGGTATTTAAGTCCTCAGCTATAATAGTGTTAGAGTCAATATCTTTTTTTTTTTTTTTTTTTTTTTTTGGTTTCTTAGTAGTTGCTTTAAAAATGCTGGTGCTCCTGTGTTTGGGGCATATATGTTAAGGATGGATATTTCTTGTTTACAGTTTGAACCTTTTCTCATTATGTAGTGTTCTTCTGTATCTTTTTAAATTTTTGACAGCTTAGCAATTGCTTTGTCTGATATTAAGATAGTGACTTCTGCCTGCTTTTTTAATCCATTCACTTAGAAATGTGTTTTCCATTCTCTAACTTTGAGTCTGTGTATATCCCTTGTGGTGAGATGAGTTTCCTGGATGCAGCAAAATATTAGGTCATGTATTTTTTTTAATCTAGTCTGCCATTCTGTGTGTTTTCAGTGTGCATTTAGTCCATTCATTTTCAGGTTTATTATTGAAATATGGTTGTTTATTCCCATCATGAGGTTCTTATAAAGTTTTTTCTTTATTTGTTTTCTTTTAACTTTTGGGTTGGTGTGTATGTGTGTTTTCAAGTTTGCAGTTGCAATATATTCTCTGTTGATTCTGTGTTCTTCTGTCCTCTTAGGAAGTTTGTCATGATTCTTTTCTTTCTTTCTTTCTTTCTTTCTTTCTTTCCTTCCTTCCTTCCTTCCTTCCTTCCTTCCTTCCTTCTTTCTTTCTTTCTTTCTTTCTTTCTTTCTTTCTTTCTTTCTTTCTTCTGTACTTAATATCTTTTTATGTGTCTCCTGTAAAACTGGTCTGGAAGCTGCATAATCTCTTAGAGATTAGATATCTGGGAAGGATTTTAATTCTCCATCACTGATGAAGCTGAGCTAGGGTGGGTAGGAAATTCTTGGATGAAATTGTTTATCTTTGAGGACTTTGAATATTGGACTATGTCCCTTGTAGCTTGTAGTGTTTCTACTGATAGGTCTGCTGCTATTCTGATTTATTTTTCCCTCTGGGTAGTCTAATCTTTCTCTCTTGCTGCCTTTAGGATTTTTTCTTTTGCACCTACTTTGTGTAGGTAAATTACTATGTGTCTAGGGGTTGATCTTCTCATTTGATGTCTTGCGGGGGTTCTCTGTATCTCTTGTGTTTGGATAGTCACATCCCTGGTGAGATGGGGAAAGTTTTCTTAATAACCTCCTCCTGGAATACTGGTTCCAATCAAACATAGATTCAGCCTCTTGATATAATCGCACATCTCTTGGATGCTTTGTTCTTTCTCTCTGTTTTTTACCTATTGGGTTAATTCCACATTTTTGTCTTCAACCTTTGAAATTTTTCCTTCTACTTGATTAATTCTGCTTGCCATGCTTGTCATCTTGTTATTTATTTCCTGAATACAATTTTTTTATGGTCAGAATTTCTGTTACAAGTTATTTAATTGTTGCATCTTCTCTTTCTTGAGTCTTATTCACTCTTTCCATCCATTTGCTAATCCCTGTTTATTTTGGGGCCAGTTGTTGGTGACTTACCCTGTTTGGGCTCTGAGGTCTGATTTTTTCAGGTGTTTTCTCTTTGTTACACTGGGAATTACTTGTGTTCTTCCATTGACGATTTCCTTATTTGTGACAAATCTTTTTCTTTTCTCTTTAGTTCCATTATTCAGAGGCAGTGGGAGAGGCTTCCACTTCTGAGGTTTGCTCAGCCTTCTAGCCTTCCCTAATCAGGGCTCTAAATTTGTTCTATTTTGAAACAGGGTGGTATATGAGAAGATTTGCTGTCTCTTGTAGATTTGAGAGTTGAATAAGGTGGAGGATGAAGAGCTAGGATTCAAAAGCTACTTGCAAATCACAATGTTCACTAATTGTGATATGGGTTCCCTGAGATCTACCTCCCACAACCTCTCTACATGACAATGCAAAAGGTACATATGTGTACCCTACTGATCTCTTTGAGGGGAGTCTTCCTCATCCTTTTCTGTCACACCCTTTGTTCTGTGACTGAATCAGGGAGGAGGTAGGACGCCTGAGACTCAGCATTTGTCTGGTCTCTTTGGAGTCTGTACTTTCAGGATATTCCCCCTGGGTCACAATCAATCCCTGAGTAGTTAATCTGCTAGTCACGGTGATTGGGTCTGTTGCTCCATAGTGAGCAAGCCAGAGCACTTTCCTGTCCAGTTTTCAAGATAGTGGCAGAGTGCCTCATTTGTCTTCTCCAGTGGGACTCTACCTCTGGGCTCCCTCTCTGTAATCCCTTTGCAACCCTTGCCGCCAGCATCTGACCAGGTGCTGCAGTGGTGAGGCGGAGCCTGGAGCCAGCAGTCATTCCCGGCAGCTTCTTCATGGGAAAAGCTTTGCTGATTTTTTTTTTAAATGGTGCTGGACTTCTGCACTCTGGGAGGCATTAGGGTCCAAGAAGAGCAGCTGTGGCACCAGCTGCTTCACCAGGAGAGCCCTGGCCACTTGCTCCTGAGTCCCCACTGTGTCAGTCACTCACACACCCACTTATTCAGACATGCACACAAAATTTGGCATACACTCACTCACTCACACTGGGACTCACATAGTCTGACTGGCTCCACCACCATCTTCCTCCCTTCTCTGGGAGATGGTGCATTTAAGCGGCATTTGGGTCACAAGTGACCCATCCTCATGAAGGGATTAATGCAGTCTTGCAGGGGTGAGATATTACTCTCTCGGTACTGAATTAGCTACTGCTAAAGCAGGTTATTACAAAATCGGGCCAGTCTCCTTGATTTTCTCGCTCTCTTTGCACATGCCCACTGGCCTATTTGCCTCTTCATGTGTTGAGTCAGTACAAGGCCTTTGCCAGAAGCTGAACAAATGACAACACAATGCTGTTAGACTTTTCATTCACAAGAATTGTAGAACAAATAAACTTCTTTTTATTTTATTTTATTTTATTTTTTTTTTGAGTTGGAGTCTTACTCTGTTGCCCAGACTGGAGTGCAGTGGCACTCTCCCGGCCACCGCAGCCTCGACCTGCTGGGCTCTGTCGATCCTTCCGCCTCAACCTTCCAAGTATCTGGAACTACAGGCGCGCGTACTACGCCCGGCTAATTTTTTGATTTATTGTAGAGATGAGGTCTCGCCAAGTTGCCCAGGTGGGTCTCGAACCTGCGGGCTCAGGCAATCCACTCACCTCAGCCTCCCAAAGCGTGGGGTTACAGGCTGAGCCACCAAGCTCGGCTACTTCTTTTCATTTTAAAGTACCCAACTTCAGATATTCTGTTATAGAAGCACTTAATAGATTAAAACAGTTATATTTTCTGGGTTTATTTCTGGATCATCTGCTTTATTCTATCGGTCTATGTGTCTGTTCTTCCATGAATATCACAAAGTGTTGGCAGGACTGGCTTTTTCCAGAATTTTCAGGGGAGAATCTATATTTTGACTTTTAAACTTTTGGTATTTGCTGGTATTGTAGCCACATCATTCCAATCTCTCCTTTTAACATCGCTTTGCCTTTTCTACTTCTGTTACCAAAATTCTCTCTGTTTTCTTCTTTTATAGACTCCCATTATATCTAGAGACCATCTGAATAATCCAGGACAAGCTCTCAATGTCAAAATTTTTGTTAATCACATTTCCAAAATCCCACTTTCTATCTAAGGTAATATTAATAGTTACAAGGGATTAGGGCCAAGTTACTTTGGGAGTCATTATTCAGTCTACTACATGAAATATGATTTGCATAACATAAAATTAACTCATTTTGAATTCCAATTTAAATAATTTTGGTAAATGTACAAAGCTGGACAAGCATAAGCACAATCTAGTTAGAACATGTTTTTAAACAATTCCAGTTTGTAGTTAGTGACTTTCTATTGCTTCAGCACTGGGCACCCACTATTCTAATTTCTGTCACTATCAATTTGACTATTTCATATATGGAAATTTTATATAAGTGGAATTATGTAATGTGTGTTACTTTGTGTCTGTTTTTTTCACTTAGTGTAACCTATTAGAGTTCATCCATTTTGCATTATGTATCAGTACTCTATGCTTTTTATTGGTTTATAATACTCCATTATGTGTATATTTTGTTCATCTCACTCATCATTAATGGACATTTGGATATTTATCTCTTTTTGATTATTAGTATGCTCTTGTGAACACTCAAGCACAAGTCTCTGTATGCACATGTTTTTATTTCTCTTGGTAGAAATCGTGTGGTACTGCTGGGTCATGTGATAATATATACCTAACATTTTGTGAAACTTTCAGGAATCTTTCAAAAGTAACTTCAGTATTTTACATGCCAGTGAGCAATGTATGAAAGTTCTACTTCCTCTACATCCTTAACAAAACTTGTCATTACTTGTCTTTTTGTAAATGACCATTTTACAGGGTGTAGTGTTGATATGCATTTTTCTTATTGGAAAATAATTTTCAACATATTTTCATATGCTTATTGACCATTTTATGTACTTGTTTGTGAAATAACTTCAAATAATTGGAGTATTTTTAAGTACACAATTTGTCTTATTATTGAGTTGTAAGAAGGCCTTAAGCTACAGGTCAAATTTTTTTTAATCAAGCATGTAATTTGCAAGTATTTTCTCACAATGTATGGTTTGATTTTCCATTATTTTAATGTTTTTTGGTTTTTTTTTTTTTTGTTTGTTTGTTTGTTTTTTACCTGCTGGGCTCCAGCGATCCTTCCGCCTCAGCCTTCCATTGTTTTTTGAAGTAAAAATTTTTAATTTGGTTACAGTCTGGTTACTTTTTATAGATTGTACTTTATTACTGCGTATTAATTTACTATTTAGTGGCATTACCTGTTCTTATATATTTTAATTCCCACCCATTTCCTTTGTACTATTGTTTTACATATTATCTCTTTATATGTTATAAACCCAACAATTTTATTTTATTATTGTGTTATGTAACCATCTTTTAAATACATATAAGAAAAAAGATTCATCTATGTTTACACTCTTTTATATAGTTACTTATGCAATTAGCTTTACCATTGCTCTTTATGTCTTCATCTGAATTCAGACTATTATCTAGTTCCACTTTCTTCTGCCCTGAGGAATTTTCAATAGTATTCATTGTCAGGCAAATCTGCTAACAACAAATTTTCTCAGTCTTAGTTTTCTGGACATGCCATTATTTTACCTTCATTTGTAAAATATACTTTTGTTGGATATAAAAATCTTGGTTGATAGATTTTTTTTTTCTTTAGCACTTTGAATATTTTATGTCACTTCCTTCTGGTCTCCATCCTATCTAATAAAGAACCAGCCATTAATCTTATTGCAGTTTATTTAGATATGATGAATGATGTTTTTCTCTTGCTTTGCTCAAGGTTTTTTTTTCCTGTTGTTTTTGTCTTTTAACAGATTGACTAAGATGATTCTAGTGTATTAATATATGTGAATCTACCCTATGTGAAGTTGAGGATCTCAAAGAGTAAATCAATTTGCATCAAATTAGTGAAATTTTTTGTCATTGTTACGTGAAATATTTTTTCTACCTGTTTCTTTCACCTCTTCTTATGGAATTTTCATTACACATATGCTTTACAGTTTCTGAGGCTTTTTTCATTTTGCCTTGTTCTTTTTATGTTTATCAAATTGGAAATATATCTAGTAATTATTAGGTTCACTGAATTTTTTTTCCTTGTCTTCTGTTGAGCACCTTTAGGGAATTTTTAATTGTATTATTGTATTTATTATACTTCAGAATTTTGGTTTGATTTATTTTACATTTCCTCTCTATTAATATTGTATATTTGATAAATCATTGTCATCAGGCTTACCTTAAATTTTAAACATGGTTTCTTTTAGTTATTTATACATATATATAATATTTACTTCAAAATCTTCTGCTAAGTCTTACCTCTGACTGCCTTCAGAGACAATTTTTATTGTCTTCTATTTTTCCTTTGCAGGAGTCATATTTTCTTGTTTCTTTATGTGTCTCTTAACTTATTGGTTTTGTTAAAAACTGAAATTGTAAAATAATAGATTGCATTAACTCTGGATTCTCGCCTCTAAACTCATGGTGGTTGGTTGGTTGTTTACATAGTGAATTGCCTGACATAACTCTTTGGATTATGTCTTCCATGGTGTATACTCTCTGATGTCTTTTGTTAATTGTTTTCAATTCTTCTTATCTAGCCTGGTTTCCTAGAGTTGTCTCTGGGTTAACGTAGCTTAGTGAACAGTCAGTGACTGGCCAGAGGTTTTACTTAAATTCCTGTAAATGCATATACACGTTGTCAATCTGTGTATGTTTTGAGAAATGCCTTCAAAGCTCAGGCAGTTTCTAAGCCTTCCTCATTTTATGCTTTCTGCATTCTCAAGATCTTATATTCAGTCAGAGAGAAACAGCTTGCTTGGGCCTCTCTATCACTCCTGAATGGGTTTAGCATTTCACTTGTGCATAGGATAAGTAGGTTTTGAACAAATTCCTTTCTGTCTCTCCAGCTTCCTGGTTTCCCTATTAAATTTCTGCCTTGCTAAACTACTATTATCACCTCAGAATAGCTATAATGTTAGCCTTCTCTGATGTTAGGCCATTGAGATCATGATTGTTTTTGATAAAGCTCTTAGTCATGGAGTTCTCCATGCTTTGCTCAGGGTAAAGTCATTCCCATCAGTCAGCACAAAAGAACTGCCAGTCCTCAGAACTTACTCTATCTGCCTAGATAGGATTTCCATAGAAAACTTTCACTCTGTGGAGCGGGAGAGTAGAACAGGAGAAGTGTCTGCTCAAATCACCACAGATTTCAATATTTTTTTCAAGATTCAGTCGATTTTCTTAAATACATGCTTCTTAATTTGATAACTTTTTCACCACAGCATTCCTCCATTGGAAACATTCATGGATACTCTCTGTATGATCTTTGCAGCTTTCTGTATATCTATAATTATTCCAGAATAATAATCTTAAAAATAAAGGTAAGTTGTAAAAAATTGAATGTTTATTATTATTATAGTTTACCCAATTGGCAATGCCATATTTAAGAACACTGCTATTTATTTTTATAATTTATTTTACTTTTAATAACTTTCAAAATATTTTTTATATTTTAAACAACTGCAGACTTTGGAAGAAGTTACAAATACACTTCCAAGACCTTTTCAAGTTTCAGGATATTGAAGTTGTAGTGTCTGACAATTTTACTCATTTTTATCTTTGCAGTATTGGAAGAGTACTTACCAAATTTCTCAAACATTCTTGAAGCTCTACTCTTCTTTTACTTGTTTTAATAGTTTAAGACTTTATTAATAGTTGGAATTTCTATTATGCTTATGTCAAATGCAAATAATGGTAATTTTGTTTCTTTCCATTATTATTATAGGATATGTTCTTCCAAACTTTTCTTTAAAAATAAAATTTGCAATGGTAACAAAAATGTAAAAGTACTTAGAAATTAACTATAAAGTGCTACTTGAAATCTTTGTACGAAAAATGTTTCTAAATTTTAATCTATCTCTGGTAGAATAAAACAACATTCTTTTAAAAAATAAAATAAAATGATTTCAACAACAAAAATAAAAACTACTTTTGGTCATGACAACATTTTTATCTTGTTATTCATCTCACTCTTTCTTTCCTTTGAAAAACCAAAATTAAAAAGAAAAATCAATTCTCTAAGCCTCTCAACTTACTTCTACCAGATTTTTACCAATTAATATATCTATATTTTTCATCACAAAATTCCACCATTGGAAACATTCATGGATACTCTCTGTATGATCTTTGCAGCTTTCTGTATATCTATAATTATTCCAGAATAATAATCTTAAAAATAAAGGTAAGTGGTAAAAAAATTGAATGTTTATTATTATTATAGTTTACTCAATTGGCAATGCCATATTTAAGAACACTGCTATTTATTTTTATAATTTATTTTACTTTTTATAACTTTCAAAATATTTTTTATATTTTAAACAACCGAAAACTTTGGAAGAAGTTACAAATACGCTGCCAAGACCTTTTAATGTTCCTGAATTATTTAAGAGTGTGTTGTTAATATAATGCCCCCCCCACCACCAGACACTATACCATGAATTTATGACAAACAAAAATGTTCTTTAATGAAATCAGAAAATTAACATCAATATATTACTGTCATCTAATACTCTGGCTTCAGTTAAGGTTTCCCAGTTTTCCCACAATGTTCTGCATAGGTAAAGAGTCCATAATCACACATTTCATTTTGTTGTCATGCCTCGTAAGTTTCAATCAGTCTTGAAGACTTTCTTTTAGTTTCTTAACAATTTTGAAAATTACAGGGCAGTTATTTTGAAGGATCTTCCTCAATTTGGTATGTTTGATGTTTCCTTGTAACTGTATCACAAAGACTGGAATTCTATGTTCTAAAAAAAAAAAATCAAAGACATGATGCTATGTTCTTATAACTTATATCAGGTGGTGCATAATTTTGATTTGTCTCATTAGCTGGTGTTGTTAACTGTATTATTTAATTAAAATTGTATTTTCGAAGACTTTTCACTGTAAGATTATGTTGTTTCCTTTTGCATTCATGAAATTTTTTGTGAAGGAGCATGTCTAGTCTATTAAACATTTTGTTTATCATCAATATTTCTATCAATTTATTTTGGTACATGTTTATTGATTCTTACTCTATTCAGTTAATTATAATCCATTATTATCAAGTATTTTCAAGCTCAAGTTGCCCTACATCGAACCAGTTAAAGCCCTTTAAAACTGGTTTCTTGTGTGTGTTTGACAAAATTCTTTCAAATTTTTTGAGTACTCCTTTATTTTTTAATATTTTTGCACTTTAAATATTTTTATTTGTTTATTTAAATTGACATAAAATTGCAGTGTGTATTTATCATATACAACATAATGTCTTGAAGTGCATATACATTGTGGAATGATTAAATCTAGCTAATTAATAAATGCATAACCTCATGTAGTTATTTTTTGGTAAGAATACAATATTTATTCTCATTAACTATGGTCACCATGCTGTACAGGAGATATCCTGAGCTTATTTTTCCTATCTAACTGTAATTATGTATCCTTTGGCCGACATCTTCCCAGCCCATTCTCTCTGCTAACCACCCTAGCCTCTGATAACACAACATAAGACGTTATTCAAGCCTACCTCATTATTTTCCTGGCTGAAACCTAGACTCAACTGTCACTCCAAGGATCCCTGGCTTATTTTAGTGGAATAGTAATGATAAATCAAAAACAATGTTTTAAATGTGCTCCTTGCTATTGGAGTGACCTGCTTCCAGACATTCCAGTGGACAGAGATCTTGTGTGTATGAATGTTTATACATAGACTTGCACACACATATACATACAAATGCACATATACATAAATGTCCATACATACACACAACTGTATCTGTTTTTCTTTATGAATTATCTCTGTATGTATTGAAAGCTGTGAGTTCACACCATTATCTAATTCCAATCTAACACCAATCACTCCTTTTTCCATACTTACTCCTTTCTTCAAGGCTCTAGCTCTTATTTTCTTTAAGAGATAAGCTTATTTAATCACTTATTCTGAATGCAATCAATTTCCCATTACAATTAATGTGATACCCCATACTCTTATGAATGCTCCAGCCAACTGTTTTGCCAAGTTGCCACCACTGCTGCTTCCTGCACAGTTATTTTCCTTTCTACATTTGGGCATGGGCACCTCACACTGGAACTCAGTGACCACTTTTTCTTGCCTGGATCTTCTCCTTATTCTGCTTAAACTCTAAGACATGCAGGCCCAACAGCCTACAAGGATCCTACTCTGCCAGTCAGATTGTGATATCTTGTGCTGCACCTCACATCTTTCCAATTCACACTTGACTTGTCGCATATACACAGATGGATTATTCCTCTTCCCCACATGGATGTACTCTTTACTCAGTCTTGGGCATACCACTGCAGGTCACGATGTCATACCTCCCCGCCCTCCTGCCCCTTTAAACATCTTGCTCCTCTTCTCCTTATACCGATGCTATGCATTTTAAATTATATGAAAACATTATATTATATAAATCAAATATTAAAAAACCTTCTGGGCATTAAAGAGAAGTGTAAATGAAAAAGATGCAGGCTTTTCTCCAAAAATTAAATTATAAGAGAAACAGATATCACAAGTAACTACTAGGAAGCTAATGAACAAAGGAAAGATCAGAGAATCTGAATGTGAGCTCATAGGAACTGGTCAGCTTCCCAGATAGTGACTTTGTCATGGGTATGATGGTGTAAATTACTTTTAAAAATGCATCTCTGTGACAAAGGTACTCATACAAAACATTCCTTGAATGAAAGGGGGAAAACATTCTATTTTCAAAGCATCATTAAATGCAATATACACTTTTATGGAAGTAATATTTTCTAATTTTGAAATTTTAATTTTCTCCTATTTTTAGTTTTTTTCCTTCCATCATGAATTATTAAGAGTATTTACAAGGTAAAATAAATAATTTATTTTGATTATAATCAATGGAATAAATTTCTTGAGGGATCCTTAGATTGAATCCACTAAAAATGGTATGATTAATACTCTTATTATCTATCTAACTACATACATTAGAAGGGGGAGGAATCGCCAAGAGTTTGGAAGTGGCTAGAGAAGACCATTGTTAAAACAGCTATAAACAAGGAGGAAACTTGTTTTTAACAATTCTCATATGCTTATAAATCAATTTGTATATTTAAATGATATAATGGGTTTTGTGGTCATATAATCAAGATCACTTTCATCTTCATTATGTAGATAGCTTTATAAAGCACTCACATGGGGTACAGACTTTATGTATAATCAGTTCATTGTATCCTGACAACAGCCTTGTGAGGTACATTATATGTTTGCCATTTCACATCTGGGGACACTGATCAAGATTATGCAGTAAAGAGCTACCTGAATTACTCTATTATTATGTATTTCTCCTGAAAAAAATGTAAATACAAGACCTAGTCTCACATCTTAAGAACTGACAAACTTACCTTAAGTAAAATTCCATGTAGTCATCAATTACCACTTTAAGGATTTACATTACTGAGTTATTGAAATAACTTCAGGTAATTTTTTAAACATAAAGACTATATTCTAGTGGCAATTTTCCAGAGAAAATTTAATGTTATCAATAATGTAATTTCTAACCAATTGGATATAATTTTAAATGATATTACATATCACTTAAAATATAACAGAATATTTCAAATTGAATAAGAATTATGCTTATTATATAATTTTTCAAAATTCTTTACCAAATTAATTCCTAATTAGAAGATGTTATAGACTGAATTGTGCCCCCCCAAACTTATATGTTGAAGACTTAACCCCTACTGTGATTATATTTGTATATATTTGTATATAGATGCTTTTAGGAAGTAGCTAAAATGAAATGAGATAATAAAGATGGGGCCCTAATTCAACAGTACTAGTATCCTTAAAAGAAGAAGAAAAAATCCCAGTGATCCCTCTGACTCTCTGAACACATACAAAGGAAAGATCACGTGGTTACATAATGAGAAGGCAGCCATCAACAAGCCATGGAGAGAGGTTCTACCAGAAACCAACCCTGCCAGCACTTTGGTCTCGAACTGCTAGCCTCCAAAGATAAATAAGTGTCTGCTACTTAAGCTACCTGGTCTGTGGTTTCTTGTTATGGCAGACTAAATAGACTGATACAGAGGGAGACATAGACTCTGTTTATTATTTTAACTCATAGGTTATCCCCCAAGAGAGAAATATGGCCAACAAGAATGCCTTGAATATTTCTCATTTAATACAAGTTGTAGACAATGTGGAGTGGCAACACTGAGTGCTAGCAATTAATGAATAGAGACTTCATTTATCTCAATAAAAATATTCAAATAAATACATTTTGTTCTTATATTGATTTTTGTTTTCATCTTGTATTAGTCACCTTGGGCTGTTATTATAAAATGTGATAGACTGGTTTAAACATAAGGGGTTTATTTCTCACATTTTCAGAGACTGAGAAGTCCAAGATCCAGGTGCCACCATATTCAGTGCCTGATAAGAGGTCCTCTTCCTGGCTTGCAGACATCTTTTTCACTGTGTTCTCATATAGTAGAGAGAGAGAAAGCTCTGTTCTCTCTTTCACTTTCTGCGGCTGTCACAGCAAATTACCTTAAGCTTAGTGGTTTACAACAGCAGAATGTCATTGTCTCAAAGTTCTGGAGGTGAGTAGTCTAGAATCAAGCTGTCAACAGTGCTGTGCATCCTCCAAAGATTGTAGAGGAGATTCTTTCGCTCCCTTCAGCTCTTGGTGACCTTGGCCATTCCTTAGCCTTTTTAACAATATCACTTCAATCTCTGACCTTTTCACACACGTTTTTCTCTGTGTGTGTGCATTCTCCTTCTTTGTGTCATAAAGATACTCGTCATTGCATTTAGGGTCCACCAGAGTAATCAAAAACAATCTCAACCCAAGAGCCTTAACTTAATAAGGATCTTAATAAGGCACTTTTTTCCTAAATAAGGCACATTTAAAGATTCTAGGAGTTAGGATGTGGACATATCATTTTGGAGGCCACGATTCAAACCACAGTAGAACCAGTAATGATAAAATTAGAAATTGTTTTTTCAAAATTATTTTATTGTTTTTTCCCTTCTCCCTCTCCTTGTACCTCCTTTTACACATGGATCAAAGGCCAAACAAATCTTCTCAAAGTGATATTTCTTACCTTCAAGATTACTCCAGGATAAATGAACATCCTAAGCCATGTAATTTTCTTGTTAGGAAAAATAGAAAGCTTTTAAGCCTCAAAGTAAAGATTTACATTTTTCAATCGTGTTGAAATGCACTTTAGTATTGCTAGTAATAGCTTCAATTATTTTCTTAAAAGTCTTTAAAGATTTCTCAAGTACTGCCAATGCACATAAGCAAAAGACATGTTGAAATGTATAAAAGAGCCAGTTGAGACGGTAGGCAGACCTCAATTTAGTATGTGAAGATGAGCATTTGGCAAAAAAAGGTTGTGAGAAAGGATGTACTGAAGAAGATAAAAGAGTAGTCACTGAGTAGCACAGCTTTAATGAACTGACCAGAGTATAAAAAGATAATTAGAGTCATAATTAGAGAACAGTAATTCATACCTGAAATTATATGTGAATACCCTACAGTAAAATGCTAGAGTTATTGGTTTGATCAATGTAATACTTTAAATGTAATCTAATGTTCACTGTTTCTGTGAGCAGGACAAAGAACTAAAACACTTTATCTTCCCTTAAAGGCAGCACTGACTATGAGAAATTCCCTGTGCTGGAGCACACTGTTTACAACAAAGGATTTTAGCTTCCAGATATCAGAAACCGAGCTAATTGTAGACCTTGACCTGTTCCCTTCACCCTGAAAATACAATTCCTACTGAAAATACCTTATGCGCTCAGTGAGACAGCTTTTAAGTTAGCCAAAGTTTGAAAATATCTATTTTCATAGAGCAAACTCATTTAGCAGATGTCATAAATAGCACCACGAATTGGAGAAATCCAGGTTGTTCCCACAGAAATCCCTTAAGCCTGACATGAAGTTTATTCTGACAACAAAACATTCCCAGAACCAAAGAAGGTTCCTAAAGAAGGTGTAGAGTGGCAACATTGACTGCTAGCAATTAATGAAGAGAGACTTCCATTTATCTCAATACAAATATTCTAAGAAATACATTTTGTTCTTATCTTGTCCTCTCTAGGTGATTTTTGTTTTCATCTTGTATTAGTCATCTTGGGCTGTTATAACAAAATGTGATAGAGTGGTGTTTATTTCTCACATTTTTAGGGACTGAGAAGTCCAAGATCCAGGTGCCACCGTATTCAGTGCCTGATAAGAGGTCCTCTTCCTAGCTTGCAGACATCTTTTTCACTGTGTTATCATATGATAAAAAGAGAGAAAGCTCTGTTCTCTCTTCCTCTTCCTATAAGGATACTAATTTCATTTTAGTGTCACTATCCCATAACCTCATGTAAAGCTAATTACATTGCAGAGGGCTCCATCTCCAAATACCATCATATTGGGGGTAGGGCTTAAACATGGGAATATGGGGGCACACAAATATTCAGTCCACAACACTTCTTCTTGTTTTCTACTCTCTAATCCATTCTGTTGAATACGAGTCCTTCTTTAAGTCAACGTTCACTAAATGTCTACCTTTTATATACCAGACACAAGAATAAGTAAGGCACAACCCATCTGCTCTCACAGGGATTCTTCATTAACTCTGTATAGCTAATATTTATTAGCACTTCACATTGAGTTAGTCATTTTATGATGATTGACTTATTTAATGCTCACAACAACCTATGGGCATGGATATCAGTATCATCCCAATTTTATCCAATAAAAAATTAAGGCCTATGGAAGTTGAATAACATCCAAAGTGACAAAGGCAGAAGTACAAAACTGGCATTGAGCCCAGACTGCCTAACCTCAAATCCAAACCTCTCATTGTCTGTGCTATAGCGCTCTTGTAACATACATTGGCCTTTCCATGAGTTTCCTGTCTTCATCTCTACTCCCTGTTGTTTAGCTTCTTCAAAAAACTTTACCTTTTTTATTCTTGAGCACATAGTGATTATTCAACAAGGAACCTGTCTCCACTCTATTGCAATTTCTATTTTATGCAACTATTCCATTCTCCTTGTACTACTCAAGAGAATGTTCAATCTTTGTTAGTGAATACCGTAATTGCTCAGAGGGAAGTTCCTTAGGATTTGCTCAGGGAGGCTGGAAGAGGGAAAGGGGAAAAGATACTTCAGTCAGAAGGGAGGTGGCCTGGTAAAAGTAGGGATGAGAAATATGATTAAAGGTTGAGGTAGGTGCTCAAAAAGATGGGTGGTTTGAAATTTTATTTGTAGTGACAATTTGGGGCTATTACATTGGACTTTAAGCAGATCTGGATTATAAAAATGGAAGAAATAAAGTTAACTTTTGTTTTGTTAAAACAACGTCTAAGTTCTGTTAGTACTAGTTTTCAGAGTCTATGTCAGAGTGGAAACAGAATGTTACCAATACCTAGAAAGAAACTAGACATGAAATTATCCATCTCAAGTATTACTCATGGAGAGGCAGAGTCCTCAGAGTAGTACTTTTGATAGCACACTTGCACAGTCTCTGAAGCACCAATAAGACACACCTGCCTGATGTTCTTGTTTCTCTGAACAACACAGTGTAATGCAGTGACCACGTAGATTGCTTAGATTGTGCAGGTGTCTCTGCCAAGCACAGAGAGTTGGGGAGAGGAAAGATTTTCACCTTTATGTTTTAGTAGGGCATATTTTGGCATGCAAAGAAAACAACAAAACAGTATATTTCAGGGGTTAAAGTTAAAGGGCCAGGCACTTCCTGAGCAGACCTAGTTGTTCTGAATTTAGGTTTTAATAAAGTGAAAAATTGATTAAGGACACAAACTTTAGTCTCATTAATCTGAGTTTAAAGCCAGAATCAGTGGCTCATGCCTGTAATCCCAGCACTTTAGGAGCGTGAGGTGGTAGGACCACTTGAGCCCATTAAAAAAAGGGGAGAGGGGAAGAAATCTGGGTTCAAATCCACTTTCCACTGTTTACCAGCTGAGTGATCTCAAGTACATTGCTTGACCTCAGAAAGCCTTGCTTTATACCACCCATAAAATAAGCCTATCAATATGTCTTCTTCGAATAAATTAAATCTTGTATGCAAAACATCAAAAGAAGTCCTTAACTCATGGGAGGCATTCAATTAACAGTAGCTCTTTTTGTTTAAATTATGCAATAATGACTGATGATAATATAGTATTTTCTTTACAGTTATAAATAAAAGAAAGAGAACAGAAGAAGAGATTTCACTTTAGAATTCTAAACCTTTCTCACATTTTTTTCACTGAAGACTAGGCTTATTTTCCCCAGAGTGTGGGTAGCCATGTGAGACCAGCAGTGGACTAGACCTCAGAAACACCATGTCAGGACAGGTTCAACTCCATGACACACATCAGACCAATGCAGGTCCCTTCAAGGCAGATACCCACCTCAGGGACATTCATGAAGACTCTGGAATTTTTTATGTCACCACACTGAGCTAGACACAAATAATACAAAACTCCATGGGGAGAGAAGCACACACACAACCCAAAACTTTACTTTTTGACAAGAAAAGAGGAATGATGTTAAAACTTGACTATTTTCAGTTAAATTAAGACACAGACCCTTGGCCCCCAGTTCTCTAAGCTATAAAACCTTCAACCCTCTGCCAGGAATGCTTGTAAGTTGTGATTCATCTTGCAGTCCCCATTAGCAATTTTCATTGCCAAATTGGTTCTTTCAACATGATAAGTGCCTTTCAGCCTGTGAAAGAGCACCCACTCTCCACTTAGATGTAAGCCAAATAATTGTTTTGGTTGAATTTTGCTATTTTGCCTGAGCTACTTAAGAATCTCCATCAAAGACTCAGTGCTCTATCAAAGAGACAAAGAACAGAGTACCATATGTTCTCACTCATCAGCAGACCGTGAGCAAGTATAATACTTTAAGAAAGGGATTGACAGTAATGGGAAACTGTCAGGGGAGGGGGCATTGAATTGGCAGTTGAGGGAAACTGCTAGGGGAGGGAGGGGCACACCTCATCAACAAGGGTACCTGCACAATCAATGTTTGTATACCTAACCCTGAATTGTATCTCACATCTTATAATAATAATAACAATAATAATAATAATAATAAGTATTCATCAAAGACTATCAATAACTGCTGCTAAAGTGTATGGTGGAATAGTCTTAACAGTTCAATCTCAACCCCCTGTATCAATGAAAATAATAATGACTCCAACTTGTATTCTAACTTCATTCAATGAATCTGAAGACTTGGCAAGCTTCACTTGATTATACAAAATGTATTTTATAGACAATCATCTTCTACCTGAACCATAAAGAGGTGGGAGCTGAAATTTCTTGAAACTGGTTGGACAATAAAGCAGAGTTGCTTCTTTGAGGAGCACAGAAACTTGCTGTAAGTACTCCCCCGTTAACATCAGAATTTTGTAAATAAAATTGCAAAGTTTTTTATGCTGTTTAAAAAATGATTCTATACTATCATTGAATATGTTTTTCATGACTATTTCTCTACAAATTTAACAGGTAAGAAGAAAAGATAGTGCAAATGCAGTGACAACTAAGATTTTAAGGAACACAAAAAATATCAGTGATTAGAAAAAGAGCGAAACAAAATGATGAACACGAAGTTCAGAAAAACAAACTCATCTGAAAATTGTATGCTCTTAGGAATAAAGCCAATAGAGACAGAAAATCATTTGCATGCTTAAGAATGTCATTATATCCATGAATATACAGCTTATAAAAACAAAAATGAAACAGAAGTCATATGTGGGGGGACATTGAAAATATACTTCACAATCAAAATTGGCAAAAGATACACACAGACAGACAGATAAAAGAGAAATAAGAGTGACAAGAAAAATGAGACACTACAGGTGGGATGATGAAACTTAAAAACAGAGGAACAATGTATCAGTGAGAAATAAAATTATTTTGATGGTAAAAAAAATTCATAATAAATGTACTGATATTTACCCAAAAAAATTTTTTTAATCTGAGTCTACATACAGTTTAAAAAGGGTATTGTAAGGGACATACTAATTGTTTTAGGTGTAATATTAATCTGTGACTCTATTCAAAATAGAGAGATGGAGGGAAAAAACACTGAAAATCCCTTCATTAAAAAGCAATTTGGTGCTACTCAACACAACATCAAAATCAGATATTATAGAATGCTTTCAATTATATCCTTCCTTCTCAGTGACATACTTTCTCTTCAACACTTAACATTCAAAACTGATAAATATAACAACATTTCTCTTGCTGAAATTGCTAACATTTCTTACTGACATTAATGGCTGTCTGTTGAGCACACATCATTCACTTTAGCTCCTTCATCTATGCAGTCTATTCTTTACAACAACCACACCTTTATCCTTATCTAGAAATTGGATGAGCTGAAGCAGGAAGCTTAAAAAACTTTTTAAAAGCACACAGTTGGCAAGGGTTGAAAATTAAATCTACCCCTGGGTGACTTCAGACCACTCTGTTTTTAGACATTTCTTTCCAAAAGTATGTATAATTGCGAGAGTTATGTAAATGATGGTCAAGACATTATTACTTCTGTATCTTTCTATTTATTTCTAGTTAACTCACATATTTATGATATTTGCTCTATTTTGGGGATGACAGTGTGAAAAAATTTCAAAAATAGATAATAGCAAAATAAATAATAGGAAATAAAAAATAAGTCTTACTAGATAAGCTGTAGATTCTTTGAAAACATTTTGTTCCTTTGTCTACTTTTATAATAGACAGACTAGTATAAAACACAGAACATATCTTCTGTAAGTACTCACTGAATAATTCATTCCAGTCATATTTTTTTTCAATTTCCAAAGCCTGCCATATGCAGAAATAATAAAATCAATCCCCAGAGATTATAAAAGCAAATAATAATACTCAGGCTGATACAAGAAGATTGCATTCCTCGTGGAAAACTGATAAAATAAACATGATACATTAACAATAATAGGTAGCATTTATTGACATTTATTTTGTGCCTGATATTGTTCTAAGAACTTTACATAGATTAGACTCATTTAATCTACATTACAATCCTGTGAGGAATTAGACCAGCCTTTAACAAATTCAATTGTTTTAAATAAAGGTTTAATTGTAGAATAGTTCTGAGCTTACAGAAAAATAGCAAAGATGGGAGATGGAGAATTTTCATATACTCCACACCATTAGTTATATTATTAACTTCTTATTAGTGTGTTGGTCAGGGTTTTCCAGAGAAACTGAAACAGATGTGGCTAGAGACAGAGACAGTAACAGAGATAAAGTTGGCAATAGATAGAGATAGAGACAGAGAGATAGAAATATACATATACATATGCATATACATATAATACATATATAGATAGGTAGAGAAAGATATAATCTCCCTCTAAATAGATGATAGATAGATAGATAGATAGATATCTGTAGTTATAGATATATAGATAACTATATCTATACTGTAGATCGTGGAGCATCTTGGCCTTCATAATTGCATGACCCAATTCTTTATAATCACTTTCTCTCTAGATGGATATATAGATAGTTGATAAATGATAGATTGACAGATAGATGATAGATAGATACATAGCTACATAGAATCTACCTAGAGAGAGAGAGAGAGAGAGAGAGAGAGAGAGAAATCTACCTATAGGGATAGATAGAGATGTATCTTTTTTTTTTTTTTTTTTTGAGTTGGAGTCTCACTTTGTCACTCAATCTGGAGGACAGAGGCATACTCATGGCCACTCCAACATTGACCTGCTGGGCTCTGGTGATCCTTCCACTTCAGCCTCCCAAGTAGCCGGAACTATAGGCACGTGCTACCATGCCTGGCTTATTTTTAAATTTATTGTAGAGATGAGGTCTCGCAAAGTTGCTGGGGCTGATCTTGAACCCACAGGCTCAGGCAATCCACTCGCCTTGGCCTCCCAAAGTGCTGGGATTACAGGTTGAGCCACCGAGCCTGGCCTTATCTAGCTATCTTTTGAGTGATTAAAAGGAATTGGAACATGTGATTATGAAAGCTGAGAAGCCCCATGATCTACTACCTATGAGCTGGAGATCCAGGAGAGCCAGTGTTATAGTTCTAGTTCGAGCCTAAAGACCTAAGAATCATAAGAACAAATGGTATAAATTCCAGTCCAAGTCTGAAGGTCAGACAGTCAAGAAAGTTTAAGCTATAAATATCAGTCCCAGTGCAGGAGAAAACAAATGTTCCAATTTAAGAACACTCAGATAAAGAGAATAAATTCTCTTTGCCTCATCTTTTGTTCTACTCAAACTTCTAATGGATTGGATGAGGCCCACTCACATCTGGGAGGGCAACTTGTTTTTCACTTTAAATTTTTTATTTTACAGATATGGGGTAGAATTTGGGGTTAGGTATAAAAATGTTCATTATGCAGGAACCCTTGCTGATGAGGTGTGATTCCTTCCCCGGCAGTTTTCCACTACTGCCAACTCTTTTCTTATAGTATTATGACATTGTGTGACTGCAATTTTCTTTATTCAGTCTTCTGATTCAAATGTCAGTCAAATCCAGAAACATGCTCCTATACACACTTAGAATAATGTTTAGCTAAATATCTGGACACCCCATATTCCAATCAAATTGACACACAAGAAAACATACAAATAGCCAACAGATACATGAAAAAATGCTCAGCCTCACTAGTCATCAAAAAAATGCAAATTAAAACCACACTGAAGTACCACCTAGCTCCGGTCAGGGTGGCCATCGTCAATAACTCAAAAAGCAACAGATGCTGGAGAGGATGCAGGGAAAAGGGAACACTTGTACACTGTTTGTGGGAGTGTTAACTAATACAACCTCTGTAGAAAACGTTTTGGAGATTCCTAAAAAAATCTAAAAATCAACCTTCCATACGATCCCACAATCTCCCTACTGGGAATATGTCTGAAGTAACTCAAATCACTCTATGAAAAAAGATACCTGCACACACATGTTTATTGCAGCATTGTTCACAATAACAAAAACATGGAACCAATTGTGCTGTCTATTGAAAAAGGAATGGATAAAAAAAGTGGTATATATATACAATGCAACATTGTACAGCCATAAAGAAGGACAAAATTATGAACTTCGCAGCAACTTGGATGGACTTAGAGGCTATAATACTGAGTGATCTATCACAGAAACAAAGAACCGCGTATCATATACTATAAGAAATGGATTGGCAGTAGTAGAAACTGCCAGGGGAGGGAGGGGCACATCTCATCAACAAGGGTACCTGCATAATGAACATTTGTATACCTAACCTTGATGTGTACTCCACACTTTAAAATAAAAAATTCAAAAGAAAAAACGGAAAAAAATTGACACATAAAATTAGCCATCATAGTATGGAATGTTTGTCACATTAATGAGTCAATATTACATAGTATTATTAACTAAAATCTATATCCGACTCAGATTTCCTTAGTTTTTCTTTTTTATATTTATTTATTTTAAATATGTGGGGTACAATTCAGAATTTGGTATACAAATGGTCATCATGTAGGCAAAGTTTGAACCTCTCTTTGATCCCCACTTGCGCTGGTTTGAGATAATTTGCCTCCTCTCCCCCTGCACCCCGGCAGTAACCCACTACTGCCAATCCCTTTCTTATAGTATTATGGTAAATGGCCAGGGTCCACTTATGAGTGAGAACATATGGTACTCAGTTCTTTGCTTCTGTGATAGATCACTGAGGATTATATGCTTCAAATCCATCCAAGTTGCTGCAAAGTTTATATGTTTGTCCTTCTTTATGACTGCATAATATTCTATCAGGTACAGGTATCACTTATTTTTATACAGTGCAATTTTGATGGGCAACAAGTTTGGTTTCATGTTTTTGTTATTGTGAATAGTGCAGCAATAAATATGTATGTGCAGGTATCTTTTTGGCAGAATGATTTGAGTTCTTCCAGGTGTGTTCCCAGTAAGGGAATTGCTGGGTCATACATATGGAAGGTCAATTTCTAGTTCTTTTAGAAATCACTTCACTGTTTTCCATAGAGGTTGAACTAGTTTGCATTCTTACCAGCAGTGTAGAATTGTTCCCTTTTTTCCACATCCTCACTAGCATCTGTTGTTGTTTGTTTTATTAACAATGATGGCCGTTCTTACGAGTTAGGTGGCATCTGAATGTAGTTTTGATTTGCATTTCTCTAATGAGAAATGTGAGGCTGAACAGTTTTTCATGTGTCTGTTGGCTGCCCATGTGTCTTCTTTTGAGAAGTATTTTCATATATTTTGCCTATTTTTTAATGAAGCTGTTTGCTTTTTTCCTTTCGACATATTTGAGTTCCTTATAGATCCTGGATGTCAGGCCTTTGTCAAATATACAGTTGGCAAATATTCTTTCCCATTCTGTAGGCTGTTTCCCCACTCTCTTGATGGTTTCTTCGGCTTTGCAAAAGCTTTTCAATTTAATGAGGTCCCACTTGTCTATCTTATCTTTACAGCATGAGCTTTTGGGGTTATGATCAGGAATTGGTTGCCTACTCCAGTTTCTATAAGGGTGTCTCCTGCATATTCTAAGATTTTTATAGTTTGAGGTCTTTGTTCCATTTAGAGTTGATTTTTGTGTATGGTGATAGGGGTCCTGTTTCAATCTTCTGCATGTGGTCAGCCAGCTTCCCCAGCACTCTTTAGTTTTTATATAATGTTCTTTCTTGATTCCAACATTATGTTACATTTAGTCATCATGTCTTCTTAGATTACTCCAACTTTGACAATTTCTCAGACTTTCCTATTTTTTATAACCTTGACAGTGTTCAGGAATACTAGTCAGGCATTTGGTTGTTTGCCCTACTATTAGAAATTTTCAGATGTTTTTATTATAATTAGACTGGGGTTACAGGTTGTTGAAAGGAGCACAGAGGTAAAGTACCATTTTCATTAGAACTTATCAAAGTTGCATAATATCAAAATGACTTATCACTTTTGATGGCAACCTTGATCACCAGACTAAGACAGTGTTTCTCAGATTTCTCCATTGTAAAATTACTTTTTTCCTAACTTTTTATATTTTACTCTTTTGAAGATTTACTATATGCAGCCAATAATACTTCATTAGTGAGGAGTTGTGCTCAGAGTGTCTACATACATTATTTGGAATTCTTCTGCATGTGAGATTTGTCTATTCTTCACCACTTATTTATTTATTTGTTTATTCAATCAATAGATCATTTATTTATGTCATTACAAACTCAGGGATTTTTTAAAAATTTTAATTATAATTCAATACTTTTTTTGTTGTTGGTGGTCAAATTGTTTTATCCTTGGGCATTTGGAGCTCTTTAAGCTGGTTCCTTTGTTCTTTTGACATACTCCAAAACTGTAAGCTATTTTTTGAGAAATTATTTATTTTCTAGCACAAATAGATACTCCAAGATTATCTTTTGTATTACCTGCCTCAGTCCTATAATCAGCCATCTGTCCAAGGAATTTTGGTTTCTTCTATTAGAGAATTGCATTAGAAAAAAATATCTGCCACTGTGAGTTCACCCCTACTGGAATTTCGTTGCTTCTAGACTCTTAGTTGATCACACAAGGAAATACGTGTGTGCATGCTAATGCTTATATATACACCTATCAATATTTCTATATGTAAATATCTGTATCAATATTAAGCCAAGCATTAGTTTATATTGATATATCTAACTCTCATTCATTACCACATGGATCATTTTAGACTTCCCTTCTTGCTTGCATGTACCCTCCTACCACAACAATGAACATCCTCGCTTCCATCATGATATACACATTTACTTAATTGTTTATTTTCAGCATATAAGAATGCAGTATCAGGCCGGGTGCAGTGACTTATGCTCTTAATGCCAGCACTTTAGGATGCTGAGGCGGGAGGATTACTTGAGCCCAGGGGTTTGAGACTAACTTGAGCAATATAGCGAGAGTTCATCTCTACAAGAAGGAGAAGGAGGAGGAGGAGGAGGATGGAGGAGAAGGAGAGAAGAGAAGGAAGGAGGTAGGAGAAGGATGGAAGAGAAGGAGGGAGGAGGAAGAAAAAGAAGAAGGAAGTATACGAATTTTTAACCCGTGACCCTGTGGGAAATAACTTTATTAACCAGAGTACAGTTCCTTTTGCCTTTAGTCTTACAGATTCTGTTTATTCCCAAAGTTACTTAGGGCAGCACCTGTTCTCTACTCCTTCAAAAGATTGTTTCAGAGAGTTATTTTATATATATGGCAACCACTAACCTATTTACTTCTCTGATAAAGAACAACCTTTGGCAACCGTTTATCTGTTACTGTTTCTATCTCTGATAAAGAACTTTCCCACTGAGCATTTTTGCCTTTTTCAAGATGTCGTATAATTGGACTTATGCTGTGTGTAACCTTTTCAGACTAATTTTTTCCACCTAATAGTATAGATTCAAGATTTATTTATGGCTTTGTTTTTATTTGTAAATGACTCAATAACTCATTCTTTTTTATTGCTAGTTTTCCCATTGGATGTATGTATCATCGTTTGTTTATCCGTTACATATTAAAGAGCATATTCATTGCTTCCAGTTTTTAAAACATTATAAATAAAGCATCTATAAACATTTGCAAGCTGGTGTTTTGTGAACATTAATTTTTGAATGAGTTAACTAAATACCTCATAGCATGATTGCTGGGTTATATGGTGCATGTACAGTTTTGTAAAAAACTGTCAAACTATTTTCCAAAGTGGCTATAGATTTGTCTTTTCACCAACAATAGAATTTCTGTTGCTCTGAATCCTCGTCAGTAATTGATATTGTACATGTCTGAATTTTAGTCACTCTGATAGGTATGTATTGAAATATCATTGTTTTAATTTGCAATTTTGTAACAGTAAATAATGTTGAAAAAAATCTTATATGCTCATTTGTTATCTGTATATCTTTTCAATGAGGTGTCATCAGATAATTTTGCTTATTTTTGAATTGTCATTGTTTTTAAGAGTTCTTCGTATATTTTGGGCACTGGATATTTATCAGATATTAACCCTACTGATATAATCTTTCTGCCTGTGGTTTGTATTTTTTACTCTCTTAACAATCTTTTTTGCCACATGTTTATTTAATTTAAATAAAACCCAACCTAACTACCTTTTTTTTTCCCATAAGAAAAGATATTATACTTTTGATGGTGCATCTAAAACCTGATTACCAAATCCAAGGTCACATGTTTTCTCACGTGCTCTCTTCAAGAAGTTTAATAATTTTGCATTTTACTCTTAAATGTGTGATCCATTTTAAGTTAAATTTTGTGAAAGGTACATGATCCATATGCAGGTCATTTAAAAAAAAAAAACTAAACATCCAATTGATTCAGTAAGGTTTGTTGAAGTGATTGTTCTTTCTCCATTGCATTGCTCTTTCTCCTTTGTCAAAGATTGGTCAAACATACAGTTATGCATCACTTAAACATTTGAAATACGTTCTAAGAATTGCATCCTTAGATACTAGGCGACTTTATCATTGTGTCAGCATCATGGAGTATACTACACAAACTTAGATGGCATAGCCTACTATACATCTAGGCTATGTGGTATAGCCTATGGCTCCTAGACAGCATGTTACTGTACTGAAAACTGTCAGCAATTATAACACGATGGTAAGAATTTATGTATCTAAACATGACTAAGCAGGAAAGGTAATGTAAACATATAGAATTATATTCTTATAGGGCCACCCTTGTATATGTGGTCTGTCATTGATTGAAACACTATGTAGGGCATGATTGTATTTGCATGGATCTATGTCTAGGTTCTTAATTTTGTTCCATTGATCTAGTCACCTCTTCTTTCTCTAGTAACATACTGTCTAGATTAGTATAGCTTTTCAGTAAATCTTTAAGTTGCGTACTGAATTCTTCCATATTGTTCTTCTTCCTGAGCATTGTGTTGATTATTCTAGGCTTCTTGCCTTTGCATTTAAACAATAAAACCAGTTTTTCAACATCTACAAATAACCTGCTGAGATTTTGATTTGGATTGTATTAAATCTATAGATCAAGTTGGGAAGAATTGACAACCACATAGAGTTTTCAAATCCATTACTGTGAAATATCCTATTATTTAGATTTCCTCTTCTTTCTTTCACCAGTGTTATGTTGTTTTATGCATATATGTCCTGTAAATATTCTTCTAGATGTATACCTAAGTAATTATCTTTTGGGGGTGTACTACTCTAAATGATTTTTTTTAGTTCAGTTTTTAATTGTTTATTGTAGTGTATGAAAAAGACCTTGGAATATCGACTTTGTATTCTGCAAACTTTCCATACACACTATTATTTACGAGAATTTTTTGTAGATGGTTTGGGATTTTCTACATAGACAATTATGTCACCTTTAAAAGAAAAGGGTAGTTTGCTTTTTTCTTTTGCAACTTATAGATCTTTTTATTTTTTCATTTTCTTATGGCACAAGAGTAGAGAAAGAACAACTATGTCTTGTCTCCAATCTTAGAAGAAAAACTTCCAGGCTTTTACTATGAAGTATAATGTTAATTACAGCTGTTTAGGTAGTGCTTTGTTTTTGTTTTTAAGTCAAATTGAGGAAGATCCTTTGTATTCCTAGTTTGCTAAGAGTCTTTATTATTTTTCTGCAGTGATTAAAATAATTGTGATTTTCCTTTTTGTAGTGTTTTCTAGTTTTTTATTAATTGAATTTTTAGAAAAATAGTTTCTTTGCCTTCAAGTAAAGATAATAGCTGTATTTAACACTTAAGCATACTTAATGAATAGATGATGGCGTTTCATCATGTCTCCTCTCGTCTAAAAGTTGCTGTATCCTTTTTAAAAAATTTATCATAGAGATGTGGGTACAAATTAGGATAAACTACATGAGTAGGCTGCATGCAAGTAAAGTTTGGGGTTCTAATTGTCCCTCACTGCCCCTGGTAGTGTACCAGCTACGCTCTTTGTTGGCATGTGACCCCTGCTCTCCTTTCTCCTTTCCTCCCCTGGCAGGGTCCAGCAACTGCCAATCCCTCTCTTATGCTAATGTGACTAATGTTAAGGGCCCACTTATAAGTGAGAACATACAGTGTTCAGATCTTCATTTCTGTGATAATTCACTTAGTATTATGGTCTCCGACTCAATCCAATTTCCTGCGAATTCCATGATTTTGTTTTTCTTTATGGCTGCATAATACTCCATTGTCTATATGTGCCACATTTTCTTTATCCAGTACACTTTTGTGGTTACTAGGATTGGTTCCATATTTTTGCTATTGTGAATAGTGCAGCAATAAACATGTGTGTGAAGGTGTCTTTATTGTAGAAAGATTTATGTTCAACTGGGTATATTCCAAGGAGGAGGATTGCTGGATCACTGGAAGGTCAATTTTTAAATTCTTTTAGAAATTTTCCCACTGGTTTTCATCGTGTGAACTAGTTTGCACTCCCACAGACAGGGTAGAACTGATTCCTTTTCTCCACACCTGTGCCAGTATCTGTTGGGTTTTTTGTTTGTTTGTTTGTTTGTTTTACTTATTAATGATAGTCATCCTTACCCAAGTTAGGCAGTATCTTATTGTAGTTTTGATTTGCATTTCTCTTATGATTAGTGAGGCTGAGAAGTTTTTCATGTGTCTGTTGGCTGGTTGTATGTCATTTTTTGAGAAGTGTCTGTTCATGTCCTTTGCCCACTTTATAAGTGGGTTGTTTGGTTTTTTTCCCTTCCCTTCACTGAATTCCTTGTAGATGCTAGATATTAGGCCTTTGTCAGATACATAATTTGTAAATATTTTTTCCTATTCCGTGGGTTATCTCTTTACTATCTTGATGGTTTTTCTTGCTGTGCAAAAGCTTTTCAGTTTGATGAGATCCCGCTTGTCTATCTTAGCATTTATGATGTTTGCTTTTGGGGACTTGGTCAAGAATTCATTGCCTACTCCAATATGCAAAGAGTGCTTCCTATGCTTTCTTCTAGGATTCTTGTACATCAAGGTTTTATGTTTAGGTCTTTGATCCATTTAGAGTTGATTTTTTTGTACATGGTGACAGGTAGGGGTCCAGTTTCAGGAAGTTTTCTCAGCACTATTTGTGAAATATGGTCTCCTTTCGCCAGTGATTGTTATTGGTGGCTTTGTCAAAGATGAGTTGGTTGAAAGTTTGTGTTTTTGCTTCCAGGACCTCTGTCCTGTTCCATGGGTTTATGTGCCTATTCCTGTACTGATTTCAGACTGTCTTGGTTACTGTAGTCTTGGAATAAAGTTTAAAGTATGAAGTGTGATAATTCCCACTTTGTTGCTTTCTCTGAGGATTGTGTTGGCTATTCATACTCTTTTTTATTTTCAGATGAATTTCTGTATTGCTATCTGCAGGTCTGAGAAAAATGATGTTGGTAATTTGATGGGTATTGCATTGAATCTATACCCATTCAAGATTGCCTTGAATATTAGGGACATCTTGACAATATTGATTCTTCCAATTCATAAGCATGAAATATTTTTCCATTTTTGTATCAATCTTCATTTCTTTAAGCAGCACTTTGTAGTCCTCATTGTCAAGATCTTTTGCTTCTCTGGTTAGGAGGATGCCAAAGTATTTCATTTTTTGTGTGACTATTTTGAATGGGATGGTGTTTTTTATTTGGTTCTCTGCCTGCTTTTTGCTGGTGTATAGAAATGCAACTGTCTTTTGCATGTTTATTTTGTTATTTGAGACTTCACCAAAGTCATTTATTAGTGCCAGGAGGCTTTTGACAGACTCCCTAGCATTTTCTAGGTGTAGCATCATATCATCTGCAAAAAAGGGTAGCTTAACTTCCTCTTCTCCTATTTGGATACACTTGATTTTCTTCTCTTGCCTGACTGCTCTGGCTAGACATTCTAGCACTATGTTGAACAGGAGTGGTGACAGTGGGCATCCTTGTCTTGTTTCCATTCTTGATGGGATTATTCCAATTCTTTCCTGAGCAAAATATTTGCTGTGGGTTTATCAAAGATTACTTTTACTTTTTTGAGGAATGTTCCTTTTATGCAGAGGGGCTCAAGGATTTTTATCAAGAAGGGATGCTGGATTTTGTCAAATGCTTTTTATGTGTCCAATGATATAATCATGTGGTTCTTGGTTTTACATTTGTTAATGTTTTGAATTACGTTTATGGTCTTGTGAATGTTGAACCAGTTCTGTATCCCAGGAATGAAGCCCATCTGGTCATGGTGAATGATCCTTGAGCTGTGTTTTTGGATTTGATTTGCTATAATCTTGAGAATTTTTGCATCTATGTTCATCAAGGACATTGGCCTGTAATTCTCTTTTTGGGGGGACTTTTCCAGGTTTGAGTATCAGTATGATGATAGCTTCATAAAATGTATAGGGGAGAATTCCATCAATCTCAGATACCTGAAATACTTTCAGTAAGATTGATATCAGCTGTTCCTTGTATGTCTTATAGAATTCAGCAGGGAAGTCATATATCCTGGCCTTTTTTTTTTCTTCTTTATTGTAAAGATGTGGGGTACAATTCAGGGTTAGGTATATAAATGCTCATTATGCAGGTTCCCTTGCTGATGAGGTGTGCTCCTCCCTACCTATCCTGGCCTTTTATTGGCAGGGAGATTTCTTATGACTGAGTCAACTTCTTTGATATGTATTGGTCTGTTCAGAGTTTCAGTTTCTGGTGTTTCAACCTTGGGAGGTTGTGTGATATCAAAAAGTCCTTCATTTCCTTTAGGTTTTCTAGAGTATTTGCATACTGGCGTTCATAGTACTTTCTGATAATCTTTTGAACTTCTTCAGGGTGAATTGTGACTTTGTCTTTTTCTAATTAGGATTATTTGAACTTTCTCTCTCTCTCTCTCTGTCTCTCTCTCTCTCTCTCTCTCTGTCTCTCTCCCTGTCTCTCTCTCTCCCCCCTCCTTTCTCTCTTTTATTTTTTAGTCAATCTGGTCAGGGATTTGTGAATCTTATTTATGCTTTCAAATAATTAGCTTTTTATCTTGTTGTTACTTTCAATGATATTTTTGTCTTTTATATCCTGAAATTGTGATTTCATCCTAGTGATCTGGATTCTTCTGCTGAAGTTAGGATTTAGATAATCCTGCCTTTCCAACTCTTTTAGGTGACTTTAGGCTGTTTACTTATGATATTTCTGTTTTATTTATGTGTGCATGCAATGCTATGAATTTTCCTTTTAATACTGCTTTCATGGCATTTCAGAGGTTCTGATATGTCTTTGTTTTAATATGTTTCCAGGAATCTTTTTATTTCCGTCCTTACTTTTGTATGACCCAGAAGTCATTCAGTAGCATTTTGTTTAGTGTCCTTGTCTGTTTTTGTTCTGGGGGATCTTGTTGGTGGCGACTTGAGGAAATACATGGTATTATTTATATTTTTTGAAATTTATTCATGCTTGATTTATGTCCAAGAATGTGATTAATCTTGGAGTATGTTCCATGTGCTGATGAGTAGAATGTATACTCTGTAGATATTGAGTGGAGTGTTCTATAGATGTCTATTAAATCTATTTAATCAAGCATGGAGTAAAGGTTCAGGAGCTCCTTGTTGGTTTTTTGCCTCCATAATCTAACTAAAGCTGTTAGTGGGTTTTAGGTCTCTAACTATAATTATGTGAGAGTTATTGTCCTCTATTTGTTTATTTAGTAGCTGTTTTATAAAACCTGGTACTGTGATGTTGGGTGTATTATGTTTAAGATGGATATTTCTTGCTGGTGGATTGAGCCTTTATTATTAGGTAGTGTTCTTCTGTATCTTTTTAAACTTTTGGTGATTTGAATACTGCTTGTCATAGAAAAGCTACCTCTGCTCTACTCTGTTTTCCATTTGCCTGAAAAACCACTTTCCAGCCCCCAACTTTGAGCCTGTGGGTGTCCTTTGCAGTGAGATGAGTTTTCTGGAGGCAGCAGGCTATTGGATCATGCTTCTTTATCTAGTTTGCCACTCTATGTTTCTTCAGTGGCTCATTGAATCTATTCACATTCAAATTGGTTATTGAAATGTGAAAGTTTATCCCTATCAAAAGTCTCTTAGGGAGTTGCTTTGTTTCCTTTCTACTTTTGTCTTTATACCTGTATTATTTAATTTTTGTGAGTGCTCTATTAACCCTCTTTGCCTGTACTTTTGTGATGTGTATGACTGTTCTTTTTTTTCCTGTGTTCAATACCTTCTTAAGTGTCTCTTGAAGGGTTGATCTGCAGGTGGCATATTCTGTTAGGGATTGGATGTTTGGGATGGCTTTTAATTTTCCATCACTGAAGAAGTTTAACTTGGCAGGGTAGGAAATTCTTGACTAGAATTGCTTATATTTAAGAATGTTAAAGATTGACCTTCAGTCCCTTCTGGTTTGTAGTGTTTCTGCAGATAAATCTGGAGTAGTTCTAGTGGATCTTCCCCTGTAGGAAGTCTGACCTTTTTCTCTTTGTGTCTTTAGGATTTTTTCTTTCATGCTTACTTTGTGGAGGTGAATTCCTGTGTTTGGGATGGTCTTCTCATGTGATACCTTGCTGAATTTCTTTTGCTTGAATAGTTGCCTCTCTAGTGAGATGTGGGAAGTGTTCTTGGATGACCTCATGAAATGTTTATTCCATGTGTTCTTAGTTTCCCTTTCTGCCTCAGGGACATCAGTCAGGTGTAGATTTGGCTTTTGACACAGTCCCACAACTCCTGAAGGCTTTGCTTCTTCTTGAGCTTTTCCCCCAGTGTTTTTGACAGACTGGCTTAATTTAATATTTTGGTCTTCAAGGTCTGAGATTTTCTTTCTTCTGTTTATTTGATACTGCTTCCTATGCCTGTTATTGCATTTTCTATTACCAGGATGGAATTCTTCATTTCCATTATTTCAGAATAGGCTTTTCTGAAATTGCCAACCTCACTTCTATTTCCTTATGACTTTGGTAAGTTTAGCTTCTAGTTTCTCTCAGCTCTCTCTTCATTTTGGCCATCCCATATCTGATTTGCATGAATGTCATCTGGGGAAGGTTGTTTTGGGGGATTCCATTATTTGGAGGCTTTCCCTGCTTGGGAGCTGTACATTGGACTCCATTGGCAGAAGCTGCACTTGCTGCAGCTGCTTTTTTGAGCACCATCTCTTTAGGACTCTGAGAATTGCCTATTTTTTTCATTGATTTTTTTTTTCTCTTTTGTGACAGGCATCTTTTCCCTCTCTGTAATTATTCTTTATCTTTGTTGTTCTGAAGCTAGTCAATGATTCTATGTTCTAGGGTCCTTTCTGTGGTTCAATATAGGTCACTCATTGAAAGGGAGGCATTCACTGCTGCCCCTTGCTTTACCCTGTGGCAGGTTTCCTTCCTGTTAAATTTTCTCTCCCACTGTTAATTAGGTCAGATTAGTTTTCAGACTCTGCTGCTATCACTCTGTGGAGATCAAGTGGGGATGTGGGCCCCTATCTGCTATCTGTAATTTGCAGCCCAGAAACCTTGCCAACAAGAAAGCCTTCACATGTCTTTTATGTCAATCCCTCCCTGTTCAAGACCACACTCTGTTCTTGATTAAAAGCAAATGCCCTGCCACAGTGGTGGAGGGCTGGCATCCACCCTGCAGGTATGTAGGACTTAGAGGTGATTCTTTCTGATTTGGCTGGGAAGATGTCCCTCTGTTGGTAGCAGCAGATACCAGCTGGGCTTACTCTGCAGGTAGGCTTTTCCTACCTGAGATCTGACTGCCAAACTCCACTGGTGGAAACCATGCTCACTGTCGCAGACTGGACACAGGTTTTCTTCCCCATTCCACTTGGACATTGGTTGCCTGCCACAGTGTCCTGACCAGGACTCCTCCCACATGGGACCATGACTCATACACACCTGGGAGAGGGTGAATCAATCCAAAGCATTGTAAAATTACTCACCTGCTCTCCTTCACTGGCAGGGCTTCAGTTTCTGTGCAAGTGTGGTGCTTGGATTCCTGTGTCTGCTGTTGCTTTCTGGTTTCTATGTGTTCAAAAAGACCTTCACTTTTCCAGGGTGTTTTACCCACCCAAAAGTGTCTCTATCAGCAGCGAAGTCCCTAATCTCTGCCTTGTTCAGTGAGTAAGGCACTGGTCTACTGCTCCACAGAGGCCATCTCAGGTCCTTCTAGTTTTTATGTACAGTAATATTGTCCTTATGAATAAGGTTAAGGAGTATTTTTTCTGCTTTTAATTTCTGGAAATGATTATGGGGAATGATTGCTAAATGTTGGTAGTATTCCCCAATATAGCCAACTGGGCCTGCTGCTTTCTTTTTGGAAGGTTATTGTGATAATCTATTTAATATGTATACATTGTACGTATATATAATGTAAAAATAAATAAATACATATATATTTCATTCAGGTTGTCTATTTCCCCTTGTGCAAGTTTTAGCAGTTTGTTTTTGTAAAATAAACTGATACATTTCATCTAAGTTATCAAAGTTATGGGCACAGATGTGTTCATGGTACTTCAGTATTATTATTACCGTTATTATTATTTCAATTCATTAGCTTTATGGGGTACAAATAGTTTTTGGTCTAGGTTTTCAGTGTACCCTCTACCCCATCTGTGCACATTGTCCCCCACAGGTGTTTTTTGTCCTTCCACCCATTCCCCTTCAGCCTTCTGAGTCTCCATTGTCCATCATACCATTCTCTAGGTCTTTGTGGATCCTTAGTTTAGTTCCTGTTTACAAGTGAGAGTATGCAGTGTTTGGTTTTCTGTTCCTGTGTTAGTTCACTTAGAACAATGTTCTCCATTTCAGTCCTGATTGCTGTAAAAGATGTTATTTAATTCTTTTTGATAGCTAAATAGTATTTCATAGTGTAAGTATGCCATATTTTTATTATCCAGTGATCAGTTGATGTGCATTTATGTTGCTTTCACATCCTTACAATTGTGAATTGTGCTGCGATGAACATGTGAGTGCAGTTGTCTTTTTTACATAATGAACTCTGTTTCTTTGGGTAGCTACCTAGAAGTGGGATTTCTGGATCAAATGGTAGATCTACTTCTAGTTCTCTGAGAAATCTCCATACCCATTACCATAAAGGTTATACTGACTTACACTCTCACCAACAGTGTATAAGCATTCCCTTTTATTTGTATCCATGCAAACATCTTTTTTTTTTTTCATTTTTTATTTTTTAGTGATGGCCATTCTAACTGATGTAAAGTGGTTTCTCATTGTGGTTTTGATTTGAATTTCCCTGACAAATAGTGATATTAAGCATGTTTTCACATTTCTTAGTCATTTGTACATCTTCTTTTGAGAGATATCTTTTTATATTTTTTGTTCACTTTTTAATGAGACTATTTGCTTTTTTCTTGCTGATTTGTTTAATTTTTTGTAGATTATGGACATAATTCCTTTGTAAGATGTATAGTTTACAAATATCTTCTCCTATTCTCTATGTTGCCTATTTGCTCTGTTGATTATTTCTTTTGCTGTGCAGAAGTTTGTTCATTTAATTAATTTCCACTTATTTGTTTTTGTTGCATTTGCTTTTATAGTTTTAGCAATTAATTATTTGCTGAGGTTGATGTCCAGAAGAGATTTTCCTAAGTTTTGTTCTAGATTTTTTTGGTTACAGGTCTGACATTTAAATCTTTAATCCATCTTGAGTTAATGTTTGTTTATGGGGAAAGATAGCGATAAAGTTTCAATTTTCTGTATGTAGTTATTCAATTTCCCCAGTAACATTTTTTTACTAGTGTGCCCTTGTCCCAGTGTATGTTTTGTCTGCTTTGTCAAAGATCAGTTGGTTGTAGGTATTTGGTTTTTTTTCTGAATTCTCTATTGTGGTCCATTGGTTCTTGTATCTGCTTTTGTACCAGCACTATGCTGTTTTGTTTACTACAGCCTTGTAGTATAATTTGATGTTAGGCAACGTGATGCCTCCTGCTTTGCTCTTTTTGCTTAGGATGGCTTTGGCTATCCTGGAGCTTTTTTGTTCATATGAATTTTAGGATTTTTTCTAATTCTATGAAAGATGATGTTCTATGAAAGATGCTGTATCTTTTTAAATTTCAATTTCATTTAGTTCTGCTCTGATCTTTGTTTTTTATTTTCTTCTGTTAGCTCTGGGTTTGGTTTGTTTATGTTTTTCTTGTTGCCTGAGGTGTGATGTTAGGTTGTGGATATGTGATCTTTCAGTCTTATCAGTGTAGGCCTTAAGCACTATAAATTTTTTTCTGAGCACAACTTTTGTTGTGTCCCAGTGGTTTTGACAATTTATCTTTTAGTTTATTAATTGCACTTCTTTTTTTTGAAAAAAAGGTAGTTGCTTTAGAATGTACAATATAAAGTTTAAACTAATAAAAGTATACCCTCAAATAACCCAATGCCACTTCATGTGTAATGCGGATCCCCAAAACAGAGTATTTTCAATTTTCCCTTCTCATTCTTTGTAACCTTATTGACGTGTTTTCACTTATCTTTCTGCTATCATCACCTGATACTTTGTTAGTTTACTACTTAAATAAGTAATTATATTCTGCATCAATTAAAAATAAGAAACTAAAAGATTTTATCTTCATGTTTTTTCTTCTGTGTTATTTCTTTTTTATTTTTGAGTTGGAGTCTTGCTACATTGCCCAGGATGTAGTGCAGTGGCATGCACGCTCACGGACACCCCAGAGTCGACCTGCTGGGCTCCAGCGAGTCTTCCACCTCAGCCTTCCAAGTAGCCAGAACCAAAAGCACCCTTACCACACCTGGCTAATTTTTTTTATTTATTGTAGAGACGAGGCCTCATCAAGTTGCCTGGACTGGTCTTGAACCCGTGGGCTCAGGCAATCCACTCACCTCAGCCTCCCAAAGTGCTGGGATTACAGGCTGAGTCACCAAGCCCAGCCCTTTTTTATTTTCTTTATGAAGATTCTGGTTTTCTGACATGACTTTTTTAACCTAAAAAATATATTTTAATATTTCTTGCAAGGCAGGTCTGCTGCTAATCAATCCTCCCTCTCTTATTATTTTACTATTATCGTTCTGAGAAAGCTCATTTTTTTCACTTTTAAAGGATAGTTTTACTGAATATAGAACTCCAGGTAAGTAGATTATTTTTCAACACATTAGCATTTTACTCTACTCTATTTTTGCTTGCATTTTTTCTGAAGTAACTCCCTCTGTAATTCTTATTCTTGTTCTTCTATAGATAAGATTTCTTTTTTCTTTTTAAATATGATATTTTTAGATATGGTTCACTCTCCTCCCTTTTGGTTTTTATTTTGAATGCTGGTCTGTAAAATTCCTAAATCTGTAATTCAGTATTATTAATTTCAAAAATATTTGGATTATTATTTCAAATACTTATGTACTCCATTCTCCTTTTCTTCTTCTTCTTCTGATATTTCAACTTTTACCCTTTGATATTGTCCAACAATTTTGAGATATTCTATTCTGCATTTTGCATTCCTTTTCCTTTTTGCAGTTCTGTTTGAGTAGTTTCTATTGACCTATCTTTGAGCTCATCGGTTCTTTCCTCCAAAGTGTCAAGTCCACTAACGAACCCATTATAGACACCTTTTATTTTTGTTGCAGCGCTTTTGGTTTCTAGAATTTCCTTTTGATTATTTCTTAGACTTTCTATCTCTTTAAATTCATCATTTGTTCTTGAATGCGGAATACTTTTTCTTCTATTATAGCCCTTAACATATTAACCACAATTATTTTAAAATTTCTGTCCTAGAATTCCAACTTTGGTGTCATAAGTGAGTCTAGTTCTTATGTTTTCTTTATCTCTTCAGATTGTTTTATTCTTGCTTTTTGACATAGTTTGTAATGTTTTATTGAAATCCAAGATTATTTCATATTGAATAATACAAACTGAGGTCAATAGTTATTTGTTGTGACGATTTTTGTGAAGATTCTTGACTTTGGGTTTCCCTAGATATTATCTCTTTAAAGAGTCACTTATTAGGCTAGAAGAGGCAAGAATGAGAGAAATGCCCTTCAACAATTGAGCAACAATTGCAGTCTTCACCTCTGTAGCTTCTTCTTCTTCTTCTTTCTTTTTTTTTTTTTAGAGAAGTCCCTAGGCATATTTCGCAATTATTATTCTTCCCCTCTCCTGTCCATAGCCATAAGGGAATCTCTCTGATTTTCACTGTAAGAACTCAGTTAGTTTTTTGTATGTAAAGCCCCAAAAGCATGCTCCCTCCCCATGATTGCTGGCCCCAGCCTTTTCTCACTTTCACTGTCACACTAGTCTACATTCAGCCTCTCACTAACAAGTACATCTTTAGTGTCCTCACCAGTTCATTGCTTCAGAGACCTCTGCTCCAGAAAAGCAGCTCTGACTCTGGATGAGCCTGTCTCTCCAGGTTTCAGGTAGCAGCTTTCCCTGCAGCTTCAGCTGGGGCCAAAAAAGTCACTGAGTTTCAGTTTGTTTAGATTTTTTTGGTTGTGGAGACAAGAATGTGACTTCTGAGCTTCTTGAATGTCACAGCTGGAATAAGAAATAATCAACCAGTTTAAACATACTAGAATTACCCTTTTTTTAATATATAAAATTGAAGGCCGAGAACTTGCATAACTTGCCCAAAGTCATGTTCTGGGAACTGCTGGGTCATGGGTTGAACTCAGTTACTCTGATTCCGGTAGTCATGATCTACACCACTGACTGTGGCTTACTTGCTCCATTTTGTATAAAGCTGCACTATTAAAGATGTGTGCAAATTTATGTTGGAGCATTGAAAAGGAATGACTAATTTTGGGAGCTAACTATATGGGAAATCCCAATGAAAGAGGTGACAAATGAGCAGTGCAAAGAATGAGAAGTTTACCAGGCAAAGGATGGAAATGTTTAAGCAAAGGATCAAGTGTCAAGACATAGAGATTTTTTTTTCATGTCATATTTTTCAGATTAAGTTGTTAAAATAGAGGATTAATGTTCAGGCCACTGATAAATCTGGAAATAAGCCTTGTGAAGGGTTGTCCTAGGGACAGTGCATGTAATTGATACTGTAACTGATAAAGTATCAAATTAGTTTTTTAAAGTGAAGAAGAATGCATTGGGAAGAAGACCCTCAGTAGGTGACAGATAGGTAACAAGAACTTATCTAAGAAACTATAACTGAGGCAAGAATAAAACATGTGGAAGTGTGTTGATGTATGTGAGCATTTATACATAATGTTTGCTTCCCTGTGGATGAAAACAAAGTAGCAGAACGTAACCTCTCAAGAGGCTGACTAAAATCACTCCAAACTCTCTTGCTGCCACCTAAAGTTCTCATCAGTATTCAAGACCTAGGGTAGATGGCCTTCACAAAAATTTATCTCTGACATCACAGAGATTAGATAGACTACTGACATCACAGAGATTGGAACTCACTAAAAAGGTAATGATTATTATTTTCATAAAAATTATTATTAATTATATAAAAACATATCCTGTTACCAAAACTTCACTTATAATTAGAAAATAATAAGTATCATGACCTCAAAATATTTCTACAGAAAAACTATTGAACATAGTCATAATTTCAGGAAAAGGAATTTAAACAAACATTAGGCAATGCACTTCCAAGGTGTTTTACCTAACATTTTTGTTTAGAGTGTGATTTAGAATAATTTCTAAGGTCCCACTTTTATTTACATGGCAAATCTATTTTTACTTTTTTCTCTAAATTCCAGAAAGGTCTTTGGCATTGTCTGTACATTTCTGGGGCAAGCTAGTAAGTGCAGGAAAATGTGGTCTCTGTTTCATCCTGCAAGAAGCAATAAGTTAACTGCTAAAAATTTGGAAAACATCTCAGGGCATTTATGGTTGGAGTTAGCAGAGCAAAGCAGGCTCTCCACATTCTTGATCACCTGACAATTGTAAGTGCTCATCATGCAACCCAGATACCCAAATGTAGACAAATCCATGGCCTTCATGATGCTTGGCCCCTTCCAATCACCTCTCTAAAGGCAGAGGTGGTAGCCAGTCACCAAGACCCACTTGAAGCAGTTCTCGTTCTGAGACTATTCATACTCCCCTTCCTTGAAGTGTGTACTCTCCTTCCTCGAGGCTCCCTACCCCATCCTTCTTCCTTTTGAGTGTATATTTTCACCTTAATAGATTTGCTTTCATCACCAACTTGGTGACTTGCTCTAGTTTTCTTTCCTGTAGCAAAGTAAAGAACCTGGGCAAGAGTTGAGTTCTCTTCTCTCCCTCTCTGTTAGAGAAAACTCTCCAGCAACACTCTTAGCAATGTTCTTCCAGATGACTTTTCTGTAGATCAGAAAATATAACAAGTGAAATTTTTGTGTTCACATTTTTATTACATGGCTATTATTTTGACACTCGTCTTTCTCCATGATTTTCATACTTCTACATATCACTGTTAGCATCATACAGTTTATCTATGTATCCATGCTGAACTTAAATAAAAATCAAAACTCAAAGGGAAGAAAATGCCGATTGCTGGCTGCTTCTGGGTCTTATACCTTTTTCCTCCCACCTTCAAATCACAAACCTAATGCTTAACAATATCAATAAGAAGCCTAATACACAAATAATTAAATAGGAAATATTGGTGCTCTTACCTTCTGCTATCAGAAATCTAGACTAGTGTAAAGGATGCTGGTTAACTTATTTACTCTTACTCAGTAGCCAGCAATTTAAAATTGGAAAGCAATTACATATAAAAACGTTACACAGATTTCGTTACATTATTTCTCATTCTTCATCAAAGAAGAGTTGAGAGAAAAAATTATCCTGAGCTGAACGTAGGCTTTCTTATCATTATTCTATTGGACTGGAACTGCCTGAGTGAGGAACTAACTTCAGATTTTCAGCGGAAGGATGAAAAACCAAAACAAGCAAAACCAAAACACGGCAAAAAGACAAAACTCTTAACCCACAAGAGAGAGCTAAAATAAAGGGAATAGACAGAAATAGATATAAACAATGGGTACACAGGAATGATAAGGGTAAGGGGACAAACAGTTACCTCTTAAGTGACTTCCCTTAAAAATCTGAGTATCAAATTCAAAATATAAGCAGTTAAGAAAAATCACTCTGTAATCTCTGTCTTTGTCCTTTCTCACTGTTGATACATGTGGGAAAATACTCGTTTTCAGAAAAGGGAAGCCATATGTCAACCAAAGCTCAAAGGAAACAAATATTTTAAGCAAAACTAGATACACAATAATCATTAGACAAACAATAATAATAATGGTTTCATTAACAATAAAAATGTAATTAGTTAATTTTTTAATAACAAGCTTAGTTTTAGTCGAACAATAGCAACAAAAAGAAATCATGAAGGAGAAAAAAAATTCTCAAATGACCAAGGGCAGTGTTAGTGAAGTATGAATAGAGAACAAAGGAAAACTCTTAAATTATTATATTATCTAGTGTGGAATAAGTTTATGACTTTTAAATGGTAAAGTTTCCTCAATGACTACTATATGAAACTTGTATTATATTACATTATAACATATAATATTCATTTTATAAGTAAGTATTTGGTATGTCAGATATTAAATAGATTACTGAGAGTTATTTCAGGTAATCTCATGAATTTTTAGAAAAATCTTCCAAATAAATAAAGAAAATGAATAGACAAAAGGTTGCAAAAATTTTAAAAGATGTGAATATGATGGTCAAGCAGGCTTTATCTGCTCAGGATTTTGCAAGAATAAACCTGTTAAAAGAATAAATTTACTGCAAATCTCATGCTACAGTTTCCGTAGTTATAATGAAACTCATTTAAATGAATATTTGATAAATGCATAAATTAATAAAGATGAAATGAATAAATGAATGAAAATGGAACATAAATATTAAATGGTGGAAATTAAATGAATAATTCTCTTGAATATATCAGCTTCACTCGAGTTTGCTAGTATTTTATATAAATGCCATCTAAAATGGTAATTGTGAATGGATAATGGTAAAGAATTTATCTGCACAAGAAGTATATAAATCTTTGGCTATAATCAATGTACTCTAATTACACTTCTTAAAATACTTTGTTCTTTGAGTGCCTTAACACACTATATTTATTTTTTTCTCTGAGGTAGACTATTCGACGTTTCATTCAGTAATTCTTTGACACTGAGACTACTTATGTTCCTCGGAATAGGAGATATCCTTCTACATGTGCTTTCTTCTCAGAACATTAAACATATTAACCTAATTACCCTCTCTTCCTATCATTCTTATTCATCTGGAACATTTCCAGTTGTCCTTTCTATGGCTATTTTTAGATTAGGTCGAAACAAACCAAATTGAATCCCAGTATGTCTGGGCTGTGGAATTTAGAATAAGGGAATACTTGGTGTTTTTCTTCCAAGTATCCAATAATTTTTACTTTGAATCCCCAAATGAATATTGTAAAAGAAAAAGTATGCATAAAAAGTTCCCATTTTTAACCATAAATAAACAATTGACTGGAATTATTGGAAAGTAAGGCTCATGAATATTTTATAAGCGGTTAAGGTTTTATACAATTATGTTTCTGGAGAAATCTCATATATTGATGAATGTAGTTCTCAGATACTGCTCAAATGAATTGATAATCCCTCAGGTGTGATTAGAAGAGTGATTATTTATAGTAAAAATAGTACTTTTATATACATGAAAAATGGAAACAACTAAAAAGATAAACATCTTTTTAAAATTCTCAATCTTAACACAGTGAATTTCCTTAAAGTATCAATTTATTTAAAATAGTGCAAAGGTAAATGTTAGCCTGGTTCACTCTGAATTGTCTCCAATTCCAAATTAGTAGGCTCTAAACTCTTAAAGTTTTCAATTCTAGTTTAAATAAAATAAATCTTACAAAGCTCTAATTATTAATCCAGCAAATTGGAAGGTATGTACTTTTTGAAACTCTACAAGGTCAGCCAGTGGGAAATTTTATCCCTGTGCCAGATGTACAATTGGCTCACTATACAATTGCATAGAGATTTTATGGGCTTTGTCTGAATGTTCCAAGTGCAGAATTATCTATACCTTTTTAGAAAGGGTTTCCATCACTTGCTTTTTAAGGTTGAATTTTTTATGACTTTAATTTTATAATTAATACATTCAAAGGAATACATAACATGGATAAACTAAATAACTCCCTTGAACATCCCCCAACTTCATGAGAACATTTTTTTCTTGGTTTTTTTTTTTTTTTTTTTTTTTTTGAGTCAGAGTCTCACTCTGTCACCCAGGCTGGAGTGCAGTGGCATGCTCATGGCCACCGCAACCTCCACCTGCTGGGCTCAGGCGATCCTTCTGCCTCAGCCTTCCAAGTAGCCGAAACTACAGGCGCATGCTACCACACCCGGTTAATTTTTTGATATCTTGTAGAGATGAGGTCTCACCAAGTTGCCCAGGCTGGTCTTGAACCTCAGGGCTCAGGCAATCCTCTCGCCTCGGCCTTTCAAAGTGCTGAGATTACAAGCTTGAGTCATCGCGCCCGGCCCATGAGAACATTTCTAATACCCTTGCATTTACATATGTGTTCCTCCATCCTATTTGCCCTACCTCTTCTCCCCTTGTTTATCATTTTTTTGATATTTTAGCAAAGAGTTTTTATCATATTTGATTATATATGGCATATAAGGGCAAGTCACTTTACCTTGTTCTTTTCCAATAGTATCTTGCTGTTCTTGGTCATTTGCTTTCCCATATGTATTTTAGAAGAAAAAATTTGGAATTCCATTTGAATTAAATTGGAGGTATAGATTTTGAGACATTTGATCATCATATAATTATCAATTTTTCCTGTACTTTTATCAGTTTTTCCTCATAAATTTTAAACTAATTTATTAGATACACCTACACTTGAAATGTTTTTATCTTCCTGAACTTTTGTCAAAATGTAATGATACTTTCTATCCTAATGCTCTTATCCTTTACTAATCTCATGTATATTTACCAAATGTTCAGTAAATGCCAGAAATTTGGGATGCAACTCAAAATAACAGAGCACCACACATTTGGTCCATTTCCAGTATTTTTTTTATGACTGATTCCTTTGTTTGTTGGTTGTGTAGAGAGATGTTAGTAGCAGTAGAAATCATGAGGGGCTCTGAAAGGAAAGTTAAGAAGATCAAACTTGTATCATTTTTCTTTGTGATTACAATATTCAAAATCTTTCCTTCTAGTTATCTTGAAATATGCACTATGGTGTTATTTGCTATAGTCACCCTATTGTATAATAAAACATCAAAACTTAGTATTTCTGTCTAACCGTAAACTGTATTCATTGACCAATCTCTCCAGATCTTTCTCTCCCCGCTACTCTTCCCAGCCACTGATAACCACCATTCTACTCTTCACTTCTTTGAAATAAACTTTTTTGGCCAGGCCTAGTGGCTCATGCCTGTAGTCCCAGAACTTTGGGAGACCAAGGTGGGAAGATTGCTTGAGCCCAGGGGTTCTAAGACCAGCCTAGGCAACACATCAAGACTCTGTCTCTGCAAAAAAAAAAAAATTATCTGAGCATGGTGGTGCACGCCTATAGCCCCAGATACTTGAGAGATGAGGAGGAAGAACTGTTTGGGCCCAGGAGGTCGAGGCTGCAGAGTTGTGATCATGCCACTGCACTGTAGCCCTGGGACAGAGTGAGACCCTGAAAACAGAACAAAAACAAAAAAGTGAATTCCACATATGAATGAGTGAGATCATGTGAGAAATGATACGTTCAAAGTCATAAATAACTAATTGCCTCAATTTGATCATTATATTATGTATACATTAATTGTGCCAATTATGCATTTTAAAATAAATGATTAAATACATAACGCTGGAAACAAGAAGAAGAAAACTAAATCTGCCTGAAAACTGTGTTTGTCCAGACCTATATATACATGCCACTGCAAGTGTGATAAGGGTTTATATCACTGTGCTTCCTCTGCTTACCCAGGAAAAATCATCAGTGTAAATATTTTGTCAACATTATTTGATGAAAATTCCACATCTACACTACTCACTTTTCCACTTCCCAGTAGTCATTTTTCCTAATAAGACCGGATTTTCCTTAAGTACCACTTTTGAAAAACTTTTTAATTATAGATTCTGGGGTACACACATGTACTCATTACATGGACATATTGTGTAGTGGTGAGAATTGGGTATCAGGTGGCCCATTCCCCAGGTAGTGAGCATTGTGCCCCATAGGTAGCTTCTGAACCCTGAACAACCTTCCCACCTCCCCCTGCCCCATTCCCATTACTCCTTATTAGTGTCCCCAGTGCCTACTAAATCCATCCTTGTGACTGCTTAGTTCCCACAAATGAATGAGAACATGTGGTGTTGGTTTTCTGTTTCTGAGTAAGTTTACTTAGGATGATGAATTCCAGGTCCATCTATAACATTGCAAAGGAGAGGATTTCATTTTTTTTTTATGGCTGCATAGTATTCCATGGTATCTACATATACCACATTTTCATTATCCACTGATCGGTTGATGGACATTTAGGTTGTTTCATGTCATTGCAATTGTGAATTGTACTGCAATAAACATGAGGGTGCAGGTGTCTTTGTTATATAATGATCTCTGTTCCTAGGGGAACATACTTAGCAGTAGGTTTGCTGGATCAAGTGGTAGATCTACTTTTAATTCTTTGAGTAATCTCTGCATTGCTTTCCATAGAGGTTGTACTAATTTATACTTTCAGCAACAGTTTATAAGCATTCAATTTTTCCCTATCCATGCCAGCGTCTATTGTTTTGGGAGAAGATACTTACAAACTATACATCTGACAAAGGACTAATATACAGAATTTTCAAAGAACTAAAAAAAAAAAAATCAACATGAGAAAATCAAATAACTCCATTAAAAAGTGGACAAGTAACATGAACTGATAACTCTCAAATGAAGGTATACAAATGGCCAAAAAACATATGAAAAAAATGCTCAACATGTCCATCATCAGGGAAGTGCAAATTAAAACCACAACAAGATATCACCTTACACCAGTCAGAACTGCCATTATTAAGAAATCAAAAGACCCACCCTTTTCAATGGTGTCCAATCCCATCTCCAAGAAGGTTCTGTTAGACTTAAAGTTACTTCAGTCTCCTGTGACAGTAATTTGTTCAGTAATTGGCATGTAAGTCAATTCAGGTCAATGAAACTCAAGGAGAAGTTTTCCTATGATTCTAGAAAGGCTTTTCTTGATCTGAAAGTGCCTGGGGTAGAAGTGGTAGAGAACGTCAGTTTTCTTCTGGACGTTGTTTCAATGAAATATGAGGCCTGGATCTATTATAACTATCACAATATCTGTCTTAGGATGAAAAGACGTGACAAGGAGCAGGGTGAAGAGAATCACACAGAAATGGAACAAATATCACTGGATTACATTCCTAATTAAGTCAACCCTATCTCTGGACTTTCACTTACGGGTGCCTAGAACATTTCTAATTTTTAAAGAACAATTTGTGTTCTATTTTTTTGTAGGGTGACTATTCATCACAGTTTGTCCCCAAACAGGCTGGTTCATGCCTCTTATCCCAGAAAGGTTATTAAAAGTGCCCCTTTTAGTATAAAAACTGCCCAAGTTTGTATGATAAATTATGAAGTCACCAAGACTTCATGGGTTCAAACAGTGCAGTAGCGCCATTATTGATGTCCAGAAGGGTTACCTCTTTGAGTTTAATGCTTTGAAGTTACCGTCTTAAAATTCTTAATACTTTTTTTCTTTGAATTTGTGTTTTTTTTAGTGAAGCCCAGTGATATGATAGAGCTTGAGCCAGGAACTTGGCACCACAGCTTTCATGCAGATTCACCTCCTGCCACCTTTGGCAGAAGGGCTCTTGGCCAACTGCAACCAGTCACTGCTGTCCTCCTGTCTTGGCGGGGGCCTGGGCCCAGAGACAGAGAGGGTCAGAGTCTGACTCAACAGGTTTCAGGGTGAGGCCTCTTGAACCTATGACCATCTGAACTTCTGTAGGTTTTTATATTGTCTTGTTTTGTTTCCTGTGGAGAGTTATATTAAACAGAAAAGTAAAAAGCACCATGGCAGGTCAGTAGAGAAATTGTGGAAGAAATATTTTTTAAACATTTTTTTTCTTGTTTTTTGAAAAAAGAACCTCTCATTTTCATTTTGCAGTGGGCCCTGGACATTACGCAACGTATCCTGGTCATCATTCTAATATGCACCACTACGTGACACAGCATATCCCATGTCTACCTATGTAATAATAACCAGAGGATGGTCAGGTGTCAGCAGCAGCACCTCCAAGATGCTCAACCCAGAGGTTGTCATTCACATGGTACTTTGTATGAATGGCACTAGAATATTGCTCCTTGGAGTTGTATAGCATAAAGGGTAATAAGATCCTTTTAAAGAGAAGTATCCTTGCCAAGAAAAATGATTTAGAAATAATAATTCTAAACAAAAAAAAAATTTTTTTCCCCAGATATGTTCAAGAGTCCTTTAAAAAGTGAGTGATGCATTTATTTGTAGTCAACTGACAAATTTTTTGGCACTTCAGTTTTAAGTTATGAATATAACTTATCTTGGATTCTTTATAACTTGGAATTATTATGACTTACTACAATACCAGGGTACACAATTTATTTTTATGACTATAGAAGACAAACCCTTTGACATGGATGGCTTTCCACCATGATTGTTTCATAGGCGAGGAATCCAGTGCTACTAGAATTAGATCTTTCAGTCTCTATATTTTTGTTTATCTTATTAAGTGTAGACGGTCCCCAACTCATGATGGTTCAGCTTACAGTGTTTTGACTTTACTATGGGTTTTATTCAGGCATTAAAATGCATCTTTGAATTGTGATATTTTTTGCTTACCATAGATTTGTGTGATGTTAACCCCGTTGTAAGTCAAGGAGTACCTGTATATTATTAGTAATTATTTTATTTTATTTTATTTTCATTGAATCATTCATTGATTTCTGACACTTATTTTATATTTGAGAATATTTTTAAAGTTAACATTTTTACTAATATATGAAGCACTTTTACTCATTCTAATAGTTTCAGGATTTTTATGGTAAGGCTAAGAGGAAAGGTTTAGAAAATTATTTAAAATCTATGTAACTTTCCCAAATATAGAAAGACCAAATAACCAAAAAGAACCTCTCTGATTCTTTACAGAAAAACAGACTTTAGAAGTAATGATACTATAGCTTTGTAGTTGTGATTGTATGAGTGAAAAAATGGTAGCATTTTCTAATTTAAAAAAAGATAAATAGATATCAGGAGAATATTCCCGAATCTTGCAGCCTGCTCTTCTGTGAATCAACTTAAACAGAGAATGTTAGCAGTGTTTGAAATATATAAAGTGTTCTCCACATGATATATGTTAATTGAGTTGGAGTTTCACCTCACATAACTTAATTGAAGAATGATATAGGTCATTAAATTTCAGGATGGATAGAACCACAGAAAGGGCAATAGGAAAATGTGAAACAGTGTTACCTCTGGAATAAGGAGAGCAGAAAAATTCTGCTTTAATGTTTTGCCAAAATTTGGATAATAATCAATGAGAAATACATTCCCTGTTCCACTCTTGAAGCCTCTTCCACTTTTTCTTTTTTTTCCCATATGATTAGTCAAGTGCAGTAATGAGAAAGGGGGAAAGACTAGAACAAGGAGTTCAATCTGTACCTGACTGTGAAAAATCAATTGAGATAAGTCGTTACCTTGGGATAGCCAAAATTTCTTGCATCATGATAAGCAATAGAACTGCTTTCTGCACAGAGCAAATCAATGAACTTTTTCCATGACTAAAGTAAATTATCTATAACTGTATATCTGCATGGCAAGATCCCCATCCCTACAAAAAAAAGTAAAAAAAAAAAATTAGCCAGACATGGTCACACACACCTGTAGTCCCAGCTCCTAGAGAGACTGAGGCAGGAGGATCACTTGAACTCAGGAGTTTGAGGCTATGGTGAGCTGTGATCATGCCACTGCACTCCAGCCTGGGTGACAGAGGGAAACCTTGACTCAAAAAATTAAAAATTTAAAAAGCAGTATATCTAGAACCCAAAATAGAAATTCTTTTTGAAATACTGAACATCTGAATTAAAGTTTAATTTTTTTAAATGAATATTTAAAAGTAGAGCACATTCGGTTCAGAACAAAACAACCTAGAATTATTAAAATTTACGCACAACTGAAGTTCAGTTTGTCTGTTTCTCTACTGCTTGGAATAATGTTAATAGAAACTTATCTATAAGCAATAAAGTACAACATTGGCATCTTTTGTCAGCGGTAAAGACTTTCTGTGCTCTTATTCTTGATAATCAGAATTTATCATTTATATGTGCATTTCATAAATCTCAATAAGTCTAAAGGATTCTGGACTAAACTCAAATATAGCCCCTCTAAACCTTTGCATCTCTCTAGGCACCAATATATTCAGGTACTTCGTATACAAGAAAAACAGAATAAGATTAATGATTAAAAACCCAAATTTTCTGATTCAAAAATTAAGGAAATAAGTAAAAATAAGGAAATAAAAATTCCTAATCATAGTTCCTGTTAAAACTTTAGAAATGTACATGTAAACTTGACTTAGGAAAATTTTTGTCAAAGTCATTCAAAATATACCATTATGACATATTTATTTTTTAAATTATTGATTTTAATTATTGAGCTTAGATTATTATTGCTTTGTAGAACCCCTCACAAGTAGATTAAAACTTCATTTGAATAGAGATTATAGGATTCGTTGTTGTTGTTGTTCAGCTTTGTGGCCTAGAGCATAGCATAATTCCTGAATGAATGAGTCTATGGCTATTGAAAATACAAGTTTATTTGTAAATAACAGAATGATAGTAACAAGACTTGTCTGACAATTTAAGCTAAATAACAAGAATAAAGATGGACTACAGATATTTCATTTGTTTAAATTATAGAAGCTGATAGATGTTGATGTCACAATTTGATATTTGTAAACACTAATTCAGTAAGAATATGAGCATTGTTATTTTTAATATCTTCAAAACACTGTTGTTTTAATGTAACTATGGTTTGGTGATATATAAGTTCTATTCTGAAAATATGATTGAGCACTCCGGTTTGTATTTCTAAAATAAAAAAGATGTCCCCACACAAATGTAACCAGAAATACTTTCTAAATGACTATATTTTTCATCTAGATATCAAATATCAATTTTAAAAATTTTCACTAAGAAAATCCATTATTTGAAGAAAGATTCAAACGAGAAAAGAATTTTCACATTATTAATGTAGCACATAAAAGATATCAAAGGGCATAAACCCCTTTCAGTGCAGAACATTTCTTACATGGAAAGTCAGCAGAATTACCACAGCTCAACTGTCATTTGGCCAGCTTTTTACAGAAGAATGTTGATGTTTGAACTCTTTTATAGATGCCTAGACTCACTGTTTAAATATCCAGCTGTAAAACTGTTGCTAAAAAATGACACTGGGTACTATTTCACTTCTCTTGAAAGTGTGTTTGACTTATAAAATTAAATTGAGTTACAAAGTAAGATTTTATTTTTGCCAAGATTTCATTTTACCAGTAGTAATACACATCAAGCTTGTGTAATATTTTTGAGCTTATTAATTTTTCTTTATATAAAATACTTGCATTTTAGTTTAAGTAATTCATGTGGAAAACTTTTAAAATGAGCTATTGGCTAAAAATAAGAAAATATTTTACTGTTATTTCTATTAAAGAGCAAAAATCTTATTTATCATGTTCCTGGCCTGATTCTTTACACATCCAGAAAGACCCAGAACTCTAAGGAAATAACTGTATTTCTCTTAAAAACACATCAGCCAAATATTAGACTTATATCAATGATTATGTAACCAAATAAATAACACTGGTTAATGATTACAATAGTTTCAAGTTTTCTGCAAAAATAACATACCCTCATATTAAAATACATTTTCCTTATGTAAATTCACAGAATTTAATAACAAGGTACTCATAATTATTTCAGCCAGTGATCCAATAAGATGCTTCCTCTCTGATTCAGATGTCAGCCATATTCAATCTCTTATTCCTTGATTTTGTGTTTTCCTCACCAGTTGGAATGGCATAGCCTTCTCATTCATTGATTTAACTTCATGCTACAGTGACCTGGCTCCAGTTTTAGTTTTCCAGTTTCCATACAGCTTTCATCACATTACTACTGACTTTGGGTGAGTTATTTGAACTCTCCAGCCCTCAATTTACTTATCTATAAGATAAAGAAAATAAAAGTACATACTCGTAAAATTATTGTGATGATTAGGTAAGTCAAGTACATAAAGCATTTAAAATATTCAGCACACAGGAGGCCTCAAGCTTTTATTACTCTCATCCCAAGATTTCAATGTTATTTTCTACATAAATCCCACACTATTTCACAATGTCCTCTCCTTCTTTTGAATGTTTACTGTTTCTATGCAGTAGTATATAGTCTGTTTCTTAATCATGAATTAATTTTCCACATTCAAGTCTTATTTCATTAAGTCTATTGCAAAGCCCTGGAAGATAGCCTATCTTATTTTACTTGGTGTTTGCATTCTATAGTGTTTGGACGAACAGTATATTTGATAACTTATGACTATTTATACTAGTATTACAATATTATTATTATAACAAAAATAGCTAGAATTTATTAAGCATGTACTTTGTTAAGCATGTTAGTGCTTTACGTGCATATCTTTTAATCTTTATAATATCCTTAGGCGGATCCCAATTTCACATCCATTTTGCTTATGAGAGAACTGAGATTTGGAGAAGTTGAACAACTTGGCCAATTTCCATAATTACCCATAAGCATCATCTTTGGTGTACCTACCTACATGAATTGTCTAGTCCAAGAGCTCAAGTCATATCACTTCTGATAGTACTTATATCTTCCTGATAGTCTCAGAATTTCTCATTCTCGAATTATTGCAACAAACTCTTCACTCTTATTTTTGTCTTACTTCTCGTCAATAAGTTCTACATAGACCCACATGTCAATATCCTATAGCATTATGGAGAAGGGTGGTCAATAGTAATTTTTTTTTTAAATTTTAAAAATATGGGGTAAGCCGGGCTCGGTGGCTCAGTCTGTAATCCCGCGTCTTGGGAGGCTGAGGTGAGTGGAATGCCTGAGCCGGCGGATTCGAGACCCACGTGGGCAACTTGGTGAGACCTCATCTCTACAATAAAAATCAAAAAATTAGCCAGGTGTGGTAGCGCCCGCCTGTGGTTCCAGCTAATTGGAAGGCTGAGTGGAAGGATCGCCGGAGCCCAGCAGGTTGAGGCTGTGGTGGCCGGGAGCGGCTACTGCACTCCAGTCTGGGCGACGGAGTGAGACTCCAACTCAAAAAATAATAAAAATAAAAATAAAAATAAATAAAAATAAAAATGTGGGGTACAATTCAGGATTAGGTAGATAAGTGGTCATCATACAGGTAAAGTTTGGGGCTTCATTTGGTCCCCACTTCACCTGGTTTGAGAGAGGTACCCTTATTGGTGTTATGTGTCCCTTTCCCCCCCAACTTCCTCCCCCTAGCAGTGTCCTACTACTGCCAATGCCTTTCTCATAGTATTATGATAGATGTCCAGGGTTCACTTATGAATGCGAACATGTGGTACCCAGTTCTTTGTTCCTGTGATAGATCACTGAGTATTATCGACTCTAAATTCATCCAAGTTGCTGCGAAGTCCATATGTTTGTCCTTCTTTATGGCTGTTATATTCCATCATGTATATGCACCACTTTTTTTATCCAGTTCACTTTGAATGGGTAGCACAATTGGGTCTATGTTTTTGCCATTGTAAATAATGCTGCAATAAACATTCATATGCGGGTATCATTTTATAGAATGATTTGAGTTCCTCTGGGTATATTCCCAGAAGGGAGATTGCTGGGTTGTGTGGAAGGTCAATTTTTAGATCCTTTAGGAATCACCACACTGTTTTCCACAGAGGTTATACTAGTTTACAAACCCACCAACAGTGTGGAAGTATTCCCTTTTCCCGCATCCTCTCCAGCATCTGTTTTTTTGTTTGTTTGTTTGTTCGGGTTTTTTTTTTTTTTTTTTTTTGAGTTATTGATGATGGCCATCCTGGCTAGAGTTAGGCGATATCCCAGTGTGGTACTAATTTGTATTTCCTTGATGATTAGTGAGGCTGAGCATATTTTCATGTACCTGTTGACTGCTTGTATGTTTTTTGAGAAGTGCTTATTCATATCTTTTGCCCACTTTTTAATGGGGCTGTTTGTTTTTTCTTTTCAACATGTTTGATTTCCTTGTAGACCCTGGATGTTAGGCCTTTGTTAGATATACAGTTGGCAAATATGTTTTCTCATTCTGTGGGCTTCTCCTCACTCTCTTGATGGTTCCTTTAGCTTTGCAGAAGCTTTTCAGTTTGATGAGGTCCCACTTGTCTATTTTATTCATGAGTAATAATTTGAAGTCTGTCTCTCTGTGAAATCTCTACAGGATTTTTTTTCAGTTAAAGGAATGTAAATGGACTGAAATTTAACAAGACTTTATCTACATTAGATTTTTAAAACATGTAATTTCTTTTTCATCATATTTGTAGAATAAGTTAATGTGATTATCTTTCAGATTTTATTTTTTTCTGTCTTTTAACAACTTGTCATAGAATTCAGTAATCAATTTTATGGCATACTAGGTTTGGATCAGATTTTAGAGACCATCTATTTCAACATTGTTTTATCAATGAGAAAACTGACCTTAAAGAAGGATCTCCCCCATGTGCTTTGTGAGACTACGGAATATATTGCCCTACATGGTTACACTTTAAGTGAGACTATGGAATATATTGCCCTACATGGTGGGCAGCCATGTAACTAAGACAACTTGAGCAGAGTAGAAACATGGAAGCTGGACTTTGATGAATATCTGGAAGTTCCATCATGTCACAGAAAAATGTAGATATAAGAACAATAGGGTCAATGTCATTATATATAACGCTTTGTGTGGAATAAGTATATAATGCTAATGATTTATTGTCTTATTGGTTCAACACTATCATTTTCTTGTTTATATATTGTGTGGTTTCTGCATTTATGATATTTATTTTCTACTACAGTTTTGAAAATAAAAACATTGTATGTGTCAAAACCGTTCTACATTTTAAAAACAGTTCATTTTGTAGGTAGCCACATTGTGGGCTATTTATTTTATTTTATATAATAAGGATACACATATGCAAGTAAAGAACATGCTTAAAATGTACTCAGTGTTTTTTTAGAGATGAAGATGCTAATACAGGCATTCAATGGATTGTATCTATCAGGAATGTACAAATGTTTGGCTCATGAACTATAAGTAGAGACATTCATATGTGTGTTGCATAAATAATTTTATTGATAACCTGGTAAAGTGAATTGTCCACACTTGAAATGAGATCATTGTGAATTAAAGTCAGAAATATGTCATACTTATAACCTTTATAATCTTTCCTCTTCTGGCAGTGATTCTTTATAATGCCTCTTCCAAATGTATTCTTGTGCTAGATATAGCAATTTTGTATATAACTCAGAGGAGAGTCTCCAGAGTTTGTCATTTGATTCATAAGCCTCATTTTAAACTTCCTAAAATGTACTCATCTAAAATGACTGATTTTTTTTGTTATGGTTTTTCATGTGATATATGAATAAAAGGAGAATGTAGACAAAATGTAAATGGTAATAATGGAATTACATGGAACTGTGGGGTTGTGCATGACTTGTGCTGGAAGTATATAATTGAAATAAAAACAATAGCAACAACACTGTCATAAAGTGACTGTATATAGCCCACATTCTTTATACGTTTCATAAATTAGGAGAGCTGGGATGATGAATTATCACTGAATATCTGTCTAATGAACATTTCATCTTAGAAATGCATCACGTACAATTGATTTTCCCACCAATAGACATTTATTGTTCAGTGTGATTTCTGAAATCTGAGTGACTTGAATTTGAGTCCTACTTTAGCTTCTTACAAGAAATATGAGTTTTTTAATTCAGTTATTCTCTAGTTCTTGTATTTCTATTCTGGATAATAATACTTATCTAAAAAAAATACTGACCACAAATAGTCAAAACAATCCTTGGCAAAAGAAACAAAGCAGGAGGTACCCCACTTCCAGACTTTAAACTTTACTATAAGGCTACAATAATCAAAACAGCCTGGTATTGGTACAAGAATAGGCATATGGACCAATGGAACAAGATAGAGATTCCAGAAGCAAAACCTCAATTTCTCAACCAACTCATCTTCAATAAAGCCTCCTCCAACAACCACTGGGGAGAGGAGAACCTATTCAGTATATGGTGCTGGGAAAACTGACTGACCACATGCAGAAGATTGAAACAGGACCTCTACCTATCACCATCCACAAAAATCAACTCTAAATGGATCAGAGACCAAGGTATGGATCATAAAGTTTTCGGTAAAACCTCAAACTATAAGAACTTTAAAAAATGCAGCAGACACCCTTATAGAAATTGGAACTGGCAACCAATTCCTGATCAAAACCCCAAGTGCCCATGCCATAAGAGATAAGATAGAGAAGTGGGACCTCATCAAACTGACAAGCTTCTGCAAAGCCAAAGAAACCATTGAGAGAGCAGGGAGACAGTCCACAGAATGAAAAAATATTTGCCAACTGTATATCTGACGAAGGCCTAACATCTAGGATCTACAAGGACTCAAATGTGCTGAAAGGAAAAAATCAAACAGCCCCATTAAAAAGTGGGCAAAAGACATGAATAAATACTTCTCAAAAGAAGATATACAGGCAGCTAACAGGCACATGAAAAAATGCTCAGCCTCACTCATCATCAGAGAAATGCGAATCAAAACCATATTGAGATACTGTCTAACCACAGTAAGAACGGCCATTATTAATAAAACAAACAACAGATGCTGGCGAGGATGCAGAGAAAAAGGAAGGCTTCTACACTGCTGGTGGGAATGCAAACTCTTTGGAAAACAGTGTGGAGTTTTCTAAAAAAAATTGGCATTGACCTTCCATATGACCCAGCAATCCCCCTACTGGGAATATGCCTGGAAGAACTGAAATCATTCTAAAAAAAAAAAAATACCTGCACACACATATTTATTGCAGCAGTATTCACAATAGCAAAAACATGGAACCAACCGTGCTGCCCGTTGAAACTGGACTGGATAAAAAATATGTGGTATTACACACAATGAAATATGCAGCCATAAAGGACAAACATATGGATTTTGCAGGAACTTGGATGGATTTAAAATCTATCATACTCAATGATCTATCACAGGAACAAAGAACAGAGTACCACATGTTCTCAATCATAAGCAGATCCTGAACATTTACCATAACACTATAAGAAAGGGATTGGCAGTAGCAGGATACTGCCAGGGTGCGGGGGTACACATCATCAGCAAGCCTACCTGATCCCAAACCAGGCAAAGTGGGGAGCAAAGGGAGGCCCAAACTTTACGTATGTGGTATGATGACCACTTGTATACCTAATCCTGAATTGTACCCCAAATCTTTAAAATAAAAAAATAAATTAAAAAAGAGGAAAAACTGCTTTAAGAAGATTTAAAAAAAGAAGAAAAAAGGAAAAAGTGGCGAATACAACTACCGTGTATATTATGTGCTCAACAAACCATTTCCACTTCATCCCTGTTTCCATTGTTTCCTGGGCAAACACTGAGTCTCATTTATCTCCACATTCTTCACAGTGTCTCATTAAATACCTTGTATAATAGAAAGATGTTTGTTGAGTTGCCCCAACCTGAAATAGAAGATGAAAGACAACACCACAATAATTTGAAAGAAAATGCCAGGATAATTCAAGATAAAACATTTCCCCTGGTCTATACTATCTGATACCTTCAGTGAAATTTCTATTTTTATTTTCTTGTCTGGTCTGATATATCAAGTAATGACCCTAAATCCTCCAGTTTAGTTTGTGTAAAGGCTCAGTATAAGATGAATATTTATGGTTTTCCTTAGTAACTGAAGTATTTTGGCAGTTGTTCAACTCACTAGATGTGCTATTAAAGCAGCACAACCGATTCAGCAATTTCATTCAGGTGCAGGCTTGCCTAATGTTGCAGACCTTCTGCAATAACCTGAAAAAAATAAGTAGGAAATTTAATGGTTATACCAGTTACATAGTCATTAGGAATAGGCTCCATAGTGACTTGAAGAGATTGTTTTAATTGTTACCTCTCTCCTTTTCATTACACTTGAGCCTTAAATTACAACTGACTACCTTTTTTGAGTTCCTCATCACAGGCCTCATGCAGGCCTTTAAGTATACATAAAGAAGAAAACAGATGGTAAATCTCTTCCTCACCTAAAATACAAATAAGGGCAACATACAATTAGCACAATAATGTCAGCTACATTCACAAAACGAAAAAAAAAAACAAACAAAAAAGCTTTTTTTCTCACACTTTTGGTAAATTTTTTCTTTCTAACTTGAAAGAAATTTTCACCCATTGAAAGTGTTCATCTTGTACTTTATATATCATGTTATCCGAAAACTGTTAAAATGTAATAGTATACCCACATACTTCATCAATTTAAATTATAAATATGCTTTTATCTCTTTGAGATTTTGAAGAATCCACTGACATTATTTGAACAAATTTTATATCTTTCTTCATCCATCTCTCCACCCCTCCACTCCCTCCACACCATTGTTTAAGAAAGTCAGACTGAAGAAATCCAAGGGTAAGAGCAGAGACCTGCTTCTAAAAGTGACACTGTTTCTCATGACCACATGATATGACTATAGAAAGCTGAAGTTTCCTAAATCCCATGGCCATTTTTCTAATCTGCAATGAGTCCTTTCTCTATGTCAATACTTAAATGTAAGGGTTTCCAAGTGTGGGATTAAGTTTACCATTCTCTTCATTTATAATCTGCTTCTCACTACTCCCCAAAGCAGAACACAGTACTATTTGGACTGAACTCTAAGGGACTTCCCATCTCAGACACATGATGGGGCAGAACGAAGTCTCTCCTAATGAACTGTTAGGGTGATGCATTAACCTGTATCTGAATTTAGATTATCTATTCTCTATGAGATTATTTTAAGTGTTCTGGTTGGGCTATGCCAGTTATCTAAGATTAGTTCCTACCTTTGAAACTAAGGAATCAGGAATTACGTAATTTAGGTAAATAGATCCAATTCATTTTTAGATTTGCATTCCAGAGGTTTCATAAGAGTGACAGCATCATTTGAACAAAAATAAGTGTGGTTATACATTGCACACCTGCTAATAGGTCACATTTTTATGTGAATTTGATTTAGAAAATATGCAAAAATAAATATTGTCTTTGATATGATATACATTCCTTAAATTTTAAAGTTATCAAGAATCTGATAATTTCAAAACTAGTGGACAAATTGAATGATAGACTACGTTTCTACTATTTAACTATGCTATTCTAATAAAAGCTGTAAATAGAAATATTGCCACCTTTGTCAGAATTAGGGAGGAATAAGCCATTTGCTTCTTTTGAGAACAGGTTGTACTTAGTGACTCAATTCTAATATATTTAACACGGCAAAAGAGATTGTGTATTACTTCTGAGGTTGTCATAAGAAAGCATTGTGGTGTCTTCCCTGCTGTTTCTCTCAGATTACTCTTTCTGAGAGAAGCCAACTGCCATGCCCTAGGTCTATAAAGAGACATTCAATGGTAAAGAACTGAGAGTTCCTGCTAGCAGCCAACAAGGAAAGGAGGCCTCTATCAGAAGTGTGAGTGAGGCATATTTGAAGTGAGTGTTCCAGCCTCAGTCAAGCCTTCAGGTGATAGCAGCCTAGCTGACATCTTAACCGCAACCTCATGAGAGACTTCTAGCTAAAATCCACCCAAAACTTTTAACCACAGAAACTGTGAATTAAGGAATATTTTTCAATTAAACCACACAATTTCTTATGCAGTAAGAAATAACTAATACCATCTTCAAGAATTTTTCCCTTGCACTAACTGTTTACTATTATTCTGGATGGTAATAAACATGTTAACTGACCAATTGCTTATATAATATTATTTCAAAATTAGCTTCTAAGCTCCTTAAGGTAAGACAATTTCTAGGAGAAGATTTAGCTTGAAAACACATACTAATCAGCATAAGCACATCTGTGAATCATGCCTTCTTATGTCTTTATACAAAATGAATTTTTGGGGGGTGAGCCCTAATTCACCCTTCAAAACTCTAATTCTCTATAAAATGGGTTGAAGAGTATGATGGCTGGTGACACAAAATAAAGCACTTTGGTTCAAAGAAAAAAAAAAGACAAGAAAATACATACAGCAGCCCAAGCTCCTCTTGCACAATCCTCCAACTCATCTGCACTGTTTATAAACTAAAGTCAGCATAGAAAGTTATCACTGACTTTGGGCATCAGAATAAAGTTTAAGGAAAATTGCTCTAACCTACCAATCAATCAATCAACTAACACATGAACTAGAACATTCATTACCTGTGTTTGATCTAACAATATCTAAGCAGACAGTTTTCACTATTAGAAAGTCTTGTTTTTTGTTAAGTGAAGGTTTTGACACTTTGGAACTAGTCTAAATTTGAGGACAACCATGCAGGACAAGCCTAATTTATCTTCACAAAACATCTCTTCCCTTTAAAACTCAAGAATAAAAATCTATTTTATTAATACTAAACAAATACATTTCCTTATTTATTTATTCATTCACTTGCTTAAAAAAATCTTGTCAAATCCCTGCTAAATATAAGACACTATATTAAGTGTTTAGGATTCAACAATTGCACTCAAATACAATTTAGTCAAATAAAGGAAATAATATATGTAATTCAAATGTAAATGACTATCGCAGTAAAGAACTTCAAGCACATGGTCATTTGCTACTTATGTCTGTTGAGAAAAAAGTTAACACAGCAGGCCTGAGAATGATATACTTAGAAAGCCCTAAGTATATGGTCAACTCTTGGCTAGCATCTGGGAACTTAGATTTCTAGAGGCTTCCCACCATTCCCAGAATTGTATAATAACTCACTGTGCCTAAGCTCTTTTTGGTTTATTCTGATCACTAGCTTTCCTTCTGAGAATGTGGAATTTTGGCACATCTTCGGGCAGAGATTCTTATGTAGCCAGTCCTCAATAAAAATCCCGGGCAATTAGTCTCTAATGAGTTTTGCCAGTAGACACATTGTCACATTAATTGCTAGAGGTATTAGGTATGTCTCATGTGACTTTAGTGGGAGGAGACTTTTTGAACTTGCACCTGATTTCATCTGGAATCACCCTATGTACATTTTATCTTTGTGATTTTGCCTTGTATTCTTTGCTGCAATACGTAACAGTCACGAGTACAACAATACATTGAGTCTTATGAGTTGTTCTTACGAATCATTGAACTTGGAGATGGTTTGGGTAATCCTCTCTATACCCCAGCACATCTTCTATCCCTTGAAATAACTTTGTAGATTTAAATTAGATATTCTACTAAGAAAATTTCTAAGTCATCATCATGTAAGTTGCTGAAACGTACTATCTTGTCTAGAACAATATCTTAAATGTCATGATGTCTTATGTGACTAAAGCAACGATATTTTGCTTTAAAAACGCAATCATTTCTTTTGAAGTTCAACAATATGTAAATTAACATCTAGTATCTTGAAAAGCTATAAGTTGAATAACATAGCTTCAAGATATTTGTGGCTTATTTGATAAAAACAAAGAGTTTAATCTGCAAGATAATACTAGCCTTATGCAAAATGTTGTTAGTGGCCCATGCTAGCTCTCATAGTGACTTCTTTGCTTGTTTGTTTCCCCTAGCTCTTAAAGTATTCCAGAAATTGGCATGTAGTTTGAATTCCTCTAGTTTTTTTGCATCTTAATATATTCCACCAAATATCCCAAATCATGATTTTCAATTTCATTTGTAATTTTTTTCCATAATTTCAACCCATTTTGAAAGTTGATACCCTTTGGAAGACTAAATTGATAAAGTTTACCACTGACAAATTATAAAAATGGTTTATAGACTTAGTACCAGCAATTTTAGTGCTATCAATTTACCTTAAGAAGATAATAAATATTGATAAATATTTGCCAACAAGGACGTTTATCAATTATATTAATCAGGGCACAAATTCAGCTATTATTTTAAGAAGAGAAAATAACAGGGTCTCAGACAAGTAAAGGTATTGTCATCACATAAGCCTAAGAAGCCAAGAGCAGACTGGATAGCCCCATGGGGCCAGTTGTTCAGACTACCATCTTGGCTCTCATCATGAATATTTGTTTCTCAAATCCTGGGTTGGGATGGATGTTCCAACTCAAGCCAGTATGTCTGACTTTCACCCAGAGAGAAGGAGCGGCCTAATACTATACAACCGAGCATGATAGACGAATCAAAGGAGGAGCCAAGTTGTCACATTTTTATTACATACACACACTAGAATATTTAAACAACAAAGGCAGGATAGAGAAGAAAGAAGAAGCAGAAGACACCAAATTAAAGCACAGAGAAAAAATGTTATTCACTTTCAGGTGCTAAATAACAAAACTAAGAGATGTGCCCACTACCTCATCAACAAGGGTACCTGCATAATGACCATATGTATACCTAACCCAGAATTGTACCCCACATCTTTAAAATAAAAAAAAATTAAAAAAGAGATGTACTGACAGCACAAATGATATTTGGTAAGAGAATGTTTGAGTCATAATGCCTGAACCAAAGCTTCTACCTATACTAGCTCACTTTCTTCTTTCTAAAAATACCTGATCAAAATAGAAAGCACCTTAGAGGTAAGCGGGTTATGAACAATTTACCTCATCTATGAAAACATCATAATAATAGTATGTACCTTTATAAGCTTATAATGAGTATCCATTAAATAATAAATATAAAGTGATATGTACCAGTTCTGGTACACCTCGAAAGTTCAATAAATGTGTATTTTTAATAACCATATGAATCAGGAAGTAAATACAAATCAGGTAATACTAAAAGAATAAGAAAAAAAATCACAATTAAATAAAACATAAAAGATAGCATAAACCAAGGAGAAAAATAAGCTGATAGGAGTCACTGAAGCAGAAAAGGAATTTTTTCAAAAATTAAAAATGATACAGATACTTTTTAGGTTTTAGTCATGAATTCTTTGCCTAGACCAATCAATGTCCAGAAGAGTTTTCCTTAAATTTTTTTCTAATATTTTTATAATTTTAGGTCTTACGTTTAAGTCTTTAATCCATCTTGAGTTGATTTTTGTATAAGGCGAGAAGTAAGAGTCTAGCTTCATTCTTCTGCATATGGCAATTCAATTTTCCCAGGACCATTTATTGAAAAAGGTATCCTAGCTGGGCTCAATGGCTCAGCCTGTAATCCC
>CAUYQG010057473.1:0-28874 GCA_963574415.1 Tarsius wallacei
AGGCCTCAGGATAAGAAAAATGTGAATCTTCTTCTCTTCTCCCTTATTATTCTCCCATTATCACTTAACTCTTCAGAAACTTTAAGAAGTATCTAAATCTACCAAAGACTCCTCTGACAAAATATCTCCTCTGTTATATCAAATATTGGTATAAGCAAGCAAATTTTCCTTGAAAATTAGAAGCAGGTTAATATATTTTAATTTTGAAATTATAATATGCTATTATGAAGTAGAATTCAAAGCAATATAAAAAGCTATACAATAGTCTTCCTCCCGCAAATATTCCCATGAGTTCTATTCCTACCACCAAACCCAAAAGTTAACCAATATCCTGGTTTCCTTCCCAGACTTGTCTTAATGCAAATATATAAAAACATGAATATACTCAAAGTTTTACCATTTTCTTCAAAAAAGTAGCATATAAACATTTTCTGCTCTTTGCTTTTCTTACCCAACAGTATGTCCAAAATATCTCTCCTTTGTGACACAAAAAAGTCCTCGTTCTTCCTGTGCTTGTGTAATATTAAACTGAATGAAAGTCCTATAAATTCTATAAGCAGTCGTCTTTTGATATCCATTTGGGCTTCAATTACAAACTTGTGTAATTACTTCTATTAATGGTGCAGTAGAAATCTAAATCTGTATCATGCAGTGTAGAAATACTGACAATAGTGGATATTATAAGAACAAGGGTGAGCATAGGGTTATATAGGAACTGAGACAAGGATTAAAGGAACTCAGTGTAGCGCTGGAATGCAACTTGGCAAACTTCATCCTTGTGAGGAAATGGAAGAGGAGTCTTTGGTAGATTTAGATACTTCATAATGTTTCTGAAGAGTTAAGTGATAATGGGAGAATAGTAAGGGAGAAGAGAAGAAGATTCACATTTTTCTTATCCTGAGGCCTTTGCTGCTTTTGTAATGATGTAGAGATGTTCTTTAGGTAGTATGCGTATTTTAAAAATTATCTTATGTATGTTAGAAATATTCTTTTTCAATCTTTAAAAAAACATTTCACTGCGTAATGTCCGTTTCTTTTATTTAGAAGTATTAATTTGCTATTGTCAACTTTATGTTTTCTGTGATTTAAACTTGTGTGTGTCACTAAAAAATTTCTTTTGCACTCAAATGACAATAGTTTCTTGTAATAGCTATATTCTCTGACAGTGTAAACAGAATACAATGATTTTATTGAAAAAGAGAAGAACAGAAGAGCACGTGCAAAATTTTCACACATATTTTCAATAATCACTTTCATGGAGATAGTATTATATTCTAAGATGGTTGTAATGTATGATAAAGTAAAAAAATAATATGGAATCTTCTAATTTTAAATATAATATAGAAGAGGTTAGGTAAAATCTCTAGGGTCTATTGGAAATTTACATATGGTTGGACTCAGTGTTCTTTCTTTCCCCTCCCCCCTCTGAGTTCTGGCTCTGTCCACTGAAATTCCCTGGGAACATTGACGAGTTCAATTATAATGAGCATTCCTAGGCTTAGATCATTGTCTTACAATACCATTTCCTAATATAAGAAACCATGGCTTCTTGAAGAACTGATTCTATATCTAGGACAGGAAATCTACAAGGTGAGATTGGAAAATCTTGCCATACCAGATATCAAAGATTACTAGTGTCATATTAAAAGGACTCAGGCTCCAACTGGACAAGAATTCCATTGGCCAAAGATGAAGGATGTTGTGCTTCAAAAAATACTAGAAATACAGTCACTTAAAATTCACCAAATATTTTAAAATGTAAGCTCATAATAGTATTTTAAAGTCACGTTCAAAAGATAATATTCACTATCATCAGAACTAAGGCTACTAATGTCTGTGAAACTACTAATTTATAGAAAAATATGCAGAGAACAGAAATACACATTTAACTGCACCATGTAAATGGAATTAGAAAAACCCAGATTATAAAAAAAAATCTACAGTCTAAATACCTGAGTTGCTCAACAAACAATTTGGAAGAGACCCGCCTGGGCAACTTGGTGAGGCCTCATCTCTACAATAAAAAATCAAAAAATTAGCTGGACATGGTAGCGTGCGCCTGTAGTTCCAGCTACTCAGAAGGCTGAGGTGGAAGGATCGCCGGAGCCCAGCAGGTCATGGCATCCCAGAGATTCTGATAAGATTTGTCTTTGTTTTCATTTGTTTCCAAGAATTTTTTAATTTTTGTCTTGATTTACATGTTGACCCAGGAGTCATTCAGCAGTATGTTGTTTTGTGTCCCTGTCTTTGTGTGTTTTGGGGGGATCTTGTTGGTCGTGATATTTATTTATATTCCACTGTGATCTGAGAAGATGAAAGGTATTGTTTCAATTTTTTGGAATTTTTTTATGCTTGATATATGTCCAAGAATATAGTCAATCTTGGAATATGTTCCATGACCTGATGAGTAGAATGTATACTCTGTAGTTTTTGGGCAAAGTGTTCTGTAGGTATCTGTTAAGTCCATTTAGTTGAGTGTTGAGGTGACATTCCAGATCTCCCTATTGATTTTTTTGTCTTGATATTCTACATAGGGTTGTTAGAGGAATATTTTAGTCTCTAGTTATGATTGTGTATGAGTCAATGTCCTCTCTTAGTTTACTTAGTAGTTGATTTACAAAACCTGGTGCTCCTGTGTTGGGTGCATATATGTTTAGGATGGATATTTCTTGCTGATGGGTTGAACTCTTTATCATTATGCAGTGTCCTTTTGTATCCTTTTTAATTTTTGGTAGCTTGAAGGCTGTTTTATCTGATATTAGAATAGCTATGCCTGCCTTCTTGGGTTTTCCAGTTGCCTGAAAGTTCATTTCCAGCCTCCAATTTTGAGTCTGTAGGTGTTCTTTGTAGTGAAATGGGTTTCCTGGAGGCAGCATGTTGTTGAGTCATAGTTTTTTAATCCAGTTTGCCACTCTCTGTCTTTTCAGTGTTGCATTTAAAACACTTATGTTCAGGCTGAGTATTGAAATATGAGTTTATGTAAGTCATAGGGCTCTTAGGATGCTATTTTGTTTTCTTTTAACTTTTGAATTAATATGTGTGTGTGTTTTCATTTTTTCAGGTGTTCTATATGCTCTGTTGACTCTGTGTTTGCTTGTACTCTTGGTAAGTATACATGATTGTTCTCTCTTTATTTTTTTCCTTCTATGCTCAATACCTTCTTCAGTGTTTGCTGTAGAGCTGGTCTGAAAGCAGCATATTGTCTTAGGAATTGGATGTATGGGAACTTTTCCCACTTTTTAGTTGGCTGTTTGTTTTCTTCCTTTCAGCTTGTATAAGTTCCTTGTAGATCCTGGATGCTAGGCCTTTGTCAGATACATAATTAGCAAATATTTTTTCTCCATTCTGTGGGTTATCTTACCCCTCTCTTGATGGTTTCTTTTCTGTGAAGAAGCTTTTCAGTTTAATGAGGCATCACTTGTCTATCATAGCTTTTATGGCATTCATTTTTGGGGATCTGATTTTAAAAATTGGTTGCCTACTCCAATGTGCATAAGTGTCTTTCTTACATTTTCTTCTAAAATTATTATAGTGTAGGGCTTATGTTTAAGTCATTAATTCATGTGGGGTTAATTTTTGTATATGGTGAGAGGTAGAGATCCAGTTTCATTCTTCCGCATATAGTTAGCCAGTTTTCCTATCACCAATTACTGAATGGTATGTTCTCTCCCTGTTTATTTTTGTCAACTTTGTCAAAGATCAGATAGCCATAGGTGAATGACTTCATTTCTGGGTTCTCTATTTTATTCCATTGGTCTATGTGTCTATTTTTGTCCCAGTACCATGCTGCTTTGCAGTAAAGTTTGAAGTCTGATTATGAGATGACTTTGGCTTTGCTCTTTTTGTTTAGGATTGCCTTTGGCTATTTGAGATCTCATTTTCTTCCATGACATTAAAAATTTTTTTATAGACCTGTGAAAAATGACACTTGTAGCTTGATAGAGATTGCATTGAATCTGTAAATTGTTTTGGTCCGTATGGACATTTTAACAATATTGATCTTACAACCAATGAGCATGAGATATTTTTCTATTTGTTTGTGCATTTTTGATTTCTTTCTGCAGTGTTTTGTATTTCTCATTGTAGATATTTTTCACTTTCATAGTTCAATGTATTCCTAGGCATTTTATTTTATTTTATTCTGGTTATTGTGAGTGCAATTGTTAGTGAATTGGTTCTTAGTTTGGGCATTTTGAGTATATAAAAATGTTGCATATTTTTGAACATTGATTTTTTATCCTAAGATTTTACTGAAGTAGCTTCTTAGGTCTAGGAGTCTTTTGGTGGAGTTGTTAGGGTTTTCCAAATATAGAATCAGATTGTCTGCACAGAGAGATGATTTTATTTCATTTTTCCTATTTGGTTACCTTTTTTTTTTTTTCTCTTACCTGATTGCTCTGTCTAGAACTTCTATTATTATGTTAAATAGAAGTGGTGAGAGTAAATATACTTGTGTTGTTCCAGTTCTTAGGAGAATGCTTTTAGTTTTTGCCCATCAATATGATGTTGGCTGTGAGTTTGCCATAAATGTCTCTTATAATTTTGGGGTGTATTCCTTCAACACCTAGGTAGTTGAAGGTTTTTCAAAAATAATAAAGTGATGTTAGATTTTATTTTTTTAAATATACATCCACTGAGATCTTCATGTAGTTCTTTTTTAAAAAAGTTATATTTATGTGGTGGACCATGTTTATTGATTTGCATATATTGAACCAAGCTTTCATCATAGGAATAAAGCCCTCCTGACCATGGTGAATGATCTTTTTGTTACACTGTTATGTGCTGTTTTCTACTATTTTGTTCCGGATTTTTGTGGTGATGTTCATCAGGGATATCAGTCTGTGGTTTTGTTTCTTTTTTGTTTCTTTGCCAGATTGTGGTATCAGGATGGTACTGGCTTTATAAAATGAGTTAGGGAGGAGTTCTTTCCTTTCAATTTTTTTGGAATAATTTCATTAGGGTTGGTACCAGCTCTTCTTACATGTCTGGTGGAATTAGCATGTGAATCCTTCAGGTTGAGAACTTTGTTTAATACGTAATTTTTAAAAAGTTAACGATTCAATTTTATGACTCATTATTTGTCTGTTAAGAATATTTTTCATATTTTAATCTTGGGAGATTGTAGGTTTCCGTGAATTTATCCATTTTCTTTAAATTTTCTAATTGCATGCATATTGATGCTTATAGTAATGTCTGAAAATCTTTTGTTTTTACATGAGATTGGTTGTAACATTGCCCTTTTAATTTCCGATTGTACTTAATTTGGAATTTTTCTTTTTTTTTTATAAGTCTGATAATCAGTTATTTGTTCTATTGGTTATTTTTATTTTATTTTATTTTTTATTTTAATTTTGCTCTGGTTTTGGCTATTTCTTTTCTTCTGATAGCTTTTGGTTTAGTTTGTTCCTGTTTTTCTAGTTCCTTAAATTGTTTACTGTGATCTTTCTATATTGTTGAAGTGAGCATTTGGTGTTATAAACATTACTCTTAGCACTGTTGTTGCACCATCCCAAAAGTTTCAGTAGGTCGTTTCTCTATTTTCATTTTTTCAAATAATTTTTAAAATTTCTGTCTTAATTTTATTGCTTATGAACAAATTCATTCTGGAGCAAGTTGTTTAGTTTTCATGTATTTGTGTGGTTTTAGGATTCCTCTTGCAATTCTGCTATAGTCAGAGAAGATGCTTCATATGATTTTGATTTGGGGGAATTTATTAAGACTTGCTTTATAGCCAAGCATGTCATTGATCTCAGGATATGTTCCATGTGCAGAAGAGAAAAATGTATAACCTCGGTTGTTTGATAAAATATTCTGTAGAAGTTTATTTAAGTTCAATTTGTCAAGTGCTGAATTTATGTCCAGAATTTTTTTGTTAGCATTCTGCCTCAATGTTCTGTCTAAAACTGTTAGTGGGGTGTGAATGTTCCCCACTATTGTTGTGTGGCTAAATCTCTTAAGTTGGTAGAAATTGTTTAATAAATCTGGGTGCTTTATGTTAGATGTGCATATATTTAGTACAATAAAGAAGTATCGTTGGATTTAACCCTTTATCATTGTGTAACACCTTTCATTGTCCTTTTTACTCTTTCCTGACTTGAATTCTGTTTTATCTGATACAATAATAATGATCACTTTTTTTAACCATTTGCATGGTAAATCTTTCTCGATCCCTTTACCTTGAGATTACAGGTATTGTTAGAAGTGAGATGGCTATCTAGAAGACAACAGAGTGAAGAATTTTTTTCAATTCAATTTGCCACTCTATGTCTTTTAAGCAGGTATTTAGATTGTTGACATTCAAGGCCATTGATATGTGGGGTTTTGTTCTTAGTGTTTCCAATTAGCAGTTTTGTGGTCTCAGTTTTGTGGTAGGTTTATAGGGTCTGTGAACTATGAGCTTATGTGTGCTTTTTGTTAGGTGATGATGTTCTTTAATTCTCATGTTCAGAAATCTCTTAAGCATCTCCTGAGTGGCCTGCCTTCTTCTGACAAACTACTTTAGTACATGATTGTCTGAGAAAGACTATTTCTCCTTTGGTTATGAAGTTTAGTTTAGCAGGGTATGACATTTTTGGCTAGCATTTCTTTACTTAGAGAATGCTAAAAGTTGACCCCCAGACTCTTGTGACTTGTAAAGCTTCTGCTGATAAGTCTGCTGTTAGTCTGATATGTCTCTCTTAGTAGGTGGTCTGACCCTTCTCTCTAACTGCCTTTATGATTTTTCTTTTATGTTTACCTTAGTCTGATTAGTATATGCTTAGGGGATGATATTCTTGTATAATATCTCACATGAGTTCTCTAAATTTCTTGTATCTGCATGCCAACTTCTTTAGAAAGATTAGAAATGTTTCCTATACTATGTACTAAAATACTAACAGGTTTTTGCCCTACTCTTCCTTCCTAGGTATGCTAATCAGTTGTGGGTTTGGTGTCTTTACAAAATCCCATATTTCTTAAAGTCTTTGTTTATTTTTCTTGATTATTTTTTCTTAATTTTTGTCTAACTGGGTTAGTTCAAAGATCAATCTTTAAGATTTGAAATTCTTGAAGGATGGGGCAAGATGGCAACGAAAGTGGTTGGAGTGTGAGAGCCACTGCAAAAGCAAGTGTCCATAAAGACTGTCTATATGTGAGTGTGTGCTGGTGGGTGAGTGAAGGTACATCTGAGGGAAGACTTGGCTTCATGCACCCAGAGTTCTCCTCCAGAGGTGACTGCAACCCACTACTGCCCTGAGATTGGAGCCCTCGGTGTGCAGGATCATCTGTTGTTCTTGGAGGTCTCTTGAGAGGAGGCAGCAGAGAACAATGGCTCCTCAGCACCTGACACCTGGCCCACACAATCACCTGCACCAGGAGGCTGGGCACTAACAGCAGGAACCATGGAGAAGGTATAGCAAGGCAATCTGGAATGGAACAATGTTTGCCACCATTTCTGCTGTCCCAGGACAGGGTAGAGACCTGCATTGTCCCACCCAGCTCTGTCCAGCCTCCAATCTGAGACTCAGAAGCTGTCTACACACCCCTCTGGTACTGACCATTGGACTCAGAGAGACAGACACCCTACTCACGCTGGAATAGGCACAGACACATCTGATCTGACTGGGAGAATTGACAGCTGCAACAGCAGCAGACAAGTCAGATGAGTCCAGACCTGATTCATCATCCTCCCACAGCAGTCCATGGAATTTCTGACCCATGCTGAGAGAAACCCTATCAGCCTATACTGAGAGTGAAGGGGATGGGCTGGAGACTGGGGCTGCTCCCTAATATGGCAGTAGCCAAAAGCAGCAGCAGTCAAAAGCAGTGGCAGTGCTTGGAAAGAAACCTGAAGCTTCAGAAATGACTACAGAGCAAGTTTTTTTCCCCTCTTTTTCTTTATGTTTTTATTTACATTTTCATAGTTGCTTTGTTTCTGTTATTTTAATGTTGCTTTTAAAGATTTTCTGTTGGCGTATGGATATTTGTGAGAGTGAGTACATCAACAGGGTGTTGTTTGTTTGTTTGTATGATTGTATGTTTTCTTTTTTGTTTTTTTTTCTTTCTTTGTTTCTTTGTTAGTTGGTGCACCTGTTTTCCTTCTTCCTCTTCTTTCTCTTCACCTTCCTTGCATCTCCCTCCTTCCTTTTTACCATCCTTTTCCTTTTTGTTATCTCATTTTGCTTTTGTGGGCAAACATACACCCCCACTGAATGGACAGATTTCAAGATGGTGGGAAGTGGGTTCCAGGAGGCCCACACACCTAACAGATTCTGGGATCTGCAGATAGATTCTGAACCACAGCTCCCCCCTTAATCAAATCTCAAAACTGCAAAAAGCACAGCCCCCCAACAACATTCCAGCTTCAAAATTGAACATATCCAGAGGCTCTACATAAGGAAGAATATGGAATTGACCAAAAGAAGTAAAAGCTATCTCTCCTATTACTGAACCATAGAGTTAAAGAAAGGGGAAAAAGAAGGGGGAGAAAAACCTTCACAAATGAAGGAGAAACAAAGGAAGAATATGGGTCTCATACAGACCCCTGGGAAGATAACAACTAAGAATACAGATTTCAGAACTCACACAATGAATAGCCCCAGAATGACTGGTCTCAAACCACAAACCCAGATATCAAGATATTAATAGAAAGAATAAATAGAAATGAGGAGAGACAAGGGGAAAGAATGAAGGAGTTGATAACTGAGGTGACAGGAACAAAGAATACAGTGAATGAAATAAATAAGAAACTGATAAGCATGGAAAGCAGAGTTAACCAAGTAGAAGAAAGAATCTCAGAGCTTGAGGATCAAAATATGGAACTAAACTAAACTGTTGAAAACATAGGAAAAAGTCTTCATAAGACAAAACAAAACCTTCAAGAGATGAGCAATTGTATCAAGAGGTCAAACCTAAGATTAATTGGAATTCCTGAGGCAGACAGTGAGACAGAGGGCACCCTGAAACAAACATTCCATGAAATTATACAAGAAAATTTCCCTCATCTCATCAGAGATGTGAGCATTCAAACACAAGAGATTCAGAGACCCCTGCAAGACATCAAATGAGAACACCAACTCCAAGATAGGAATTTGCTTGCACAAAGTAGTATAAAAGGAAAAAATCCTAAAGGCAACAAGAGAGAAAAGTCAGACTACATAATTGGCAAGGTCAATTAGAATAGCGGCAGACTTATATACAGAAACACTTCAGTTAGGAGACATTGGAGTCCAATCTTCAAGATTCTCAAAGATAAACACTTTCAACTGAAAATTACCTATCCAGCTAAGCTAAGTTTCATCAACACTGGAGAATTAAAATCCTTCCCAGACATTCGACCCCTATGGGTTTATGCCACCTTCAGAACAACTCTACAAAGAAGCACTTAAGAAAGTATTAAACACAGAAGAAAGAAAGAAAAGACAATGACAATGCCTTTCTCAAGAATACAGGAAAAAGATTGAAAATACACATAAAGCAATCCCCAAATCAAAAGAAAACCAATAAACCAATAAACAAACAGCAACAAACTCTATAAGAACCTCATGGCAGGGATAAACTCTCACATCTCAATAATTAATCTGAATGTGAATTAACTAAATGCACCATTGAAAGAACACAGAATGGCAAGTTGGATAAAATATCATGAAGCTACAATATATTGTCTCCAAGAGACTCATCTCACCAGAAAGGACATACACAGATTCAAAGAAAGAGGATGGAAAACAAAATTACAGGCAAATGGAACACAAAGGAAGTAGGAATTGTGATCTTAATATCAGACAAAATACCCTTTAAGCTATCAAAAATTGTAAAAGATATAGAAGATCACTACATAATGATAAAAGATTCAGCTCATCAACAAGAAATATCCATCCTAAACATATATGCACCCAACATAGAAGCACCAACTTTCATAAAGCATCTTTTAGGAAAACTAAAAAAAGGTATTGACTCTAGCACTGTCAGAGCTGGGGGCTTAAATACCCCTTTAACAGCCTTAGACAGACAATTGAGACAAAAAATCAACAAGGAGATCCAGAACCTCAACTTGACACTTAGCCAAATGGAGTTAATAGATACCTACAGAACACTCCACCCAACAACCACAGAATACACATTCTACACATCACCACATGGAACGTACTCTAAGATCAACCACATCACTGGCCACAAATGAAGCATAAAGAAATTTTATAAGATTGAAATACTGCCATGTACCTTCTCAGACCACAATGAAATAAAAATAAATATCAACACCAACCAAGTTTCCTCAAAACTCACAAAGACATGGACTTTAAACAGCTTGATGCTGAACAACTCCTGGGTCAACTTGGAAATCAAAGCAGAAATTAAAAGATTCCTGGAAACAAATGAAATGGAGAAACATCTTATCAAAATCTCTGGGATGCCATGAAAACAATAGTAAGAGGGGGATTCAGAACTCTATGAACACACATGAAGAAAATGGAAAGATCATAAGTTAACAACCTAACAAATCACCTAAGGAAGTTGGAAACCCAAAACCACCAAAACTGCAACTTCAGCAGAAGAATTCAGATCACCAAAATAAAAGCCGAAATACGGGACATAGAAAACAAAGGTATAATAGAAAAAAAATCAATGAAACCAAAAGCTGATTGTTTGAAAGGATAAACAAGACTGATGTACTCCTAGCCAGGTTGATCAAGAAAAAAGGGAAAATGTCCAAATAAACACAATCAGAAATGCAAAAAGATCAAGTTACAACTGACCCCAAAGAAATATAAAAGATTGTCAGAGATTACTATGTACACTTGTATGGAAAAAACTTGAAAACCTAAATGAAATAAAGGACATTCTGACATCACACAACTACCCCAAGTTGAAACAAAAAGAAATTGAGACCCTAAATAGACGAATAACAACCCAGGAGATTTACTTTGTCATAAGAAAACTACCTACAAAAAAAAAAGTGCTGGACTAGATGGCTTTCCAGTAGAATTCTCCAAACATATAAGGAGGAGCTGATACCAATCCTATTGAAAGTATTTCAAGCAATCAACAAAGATGGAACTCTTCCCAAATCATTTTATGAAGCTAATATCACACTGATACCCAAACTGGGTAAAGATCCAATGAAGAAAGAGAACTACAGACCAATATCTTTGATGTACATAAATGCCAAAATTCTCAACAAGATTCTAGCAAACAGGACCCAACAGCACATCTCAAAAATCATCCACCATGATCAAGTAAGTTTCATCCCTGAGATGCAGGGCCAGTTCAACATCCACAAGACCATAAACATAATTAAATACATAAATATATCAACAGAAGCAAAAATTAGAGCCACATGATTATATCATTAGACAAGAAAAAAACTTTCAATAAAATTCAGCATTCCTTCTTGACAAAAACCCTCGAACACCTAGGCATAGATGAAACATACCTCAAAATAGTATGAGCCATCTATGACAAATCCACAACCAACCTACTGCTAAACAGACAGAAATTGAAAGCATTTCCCCTGAAAACTGGAACAAGACAAGGATGCCCACTCTCACTCCTTCTGTTCAACATAATTTTGGAAATCCTACCTAAAGCAATCAGATAAGAGAAAGAAATCAGGAGTATTCAAATTGGAAAAGAGGAAGTTAAGTTATCCCTGTTTGCAGTCGACATGATTCTATACCACAAAAACTCAAAAGAGAATCTGTCAGAAACCTCCTTTCACTGATAAAGGACTTTGCCAAATTTTCAGTGTATAAAATTAATGTGAAAAAGACAGTCACATTCCTATACACCAACTATAAACAAACAAACCCAAATAAAAAGCACAATCCCATTCACAACAAAAAGTACAAAACACCACTCAAAGAAATCAAATATGACACAAACAAATGGAAAAAAATATTCCATACTGATAGATTGGAAGAATCAACATTTTTGAGATGTCTATCCCACCCAAGATAATCTACAGATTTAACTCAATACTCATTAAATTGTCAGCATCATTCTTCTCAGACTTGGAATGACAATACAGAAATTCACATGAAAATATGGAAATATAAATGACCACGAATAGCCAAAACAACCCTCAGCAAAAGAAACAAAGCAGAGGTATAGGTCCTCCAGACTTTAAACTTTATTGTAAGGCTACAATAATCAAAATGACCTGGTATTAGCACAAGAATAGGCACACAGACCAATGGAACAGGGTAGAAATTCTGGAAGCAAAACCTCAATTTCTCAACCAACTCATCTTCGACAAAGCCTCCACAAATAACCACAGGGGAGAGGAGAGTCTATTCAGTAAATGGTGCTGGAAAAACTGGCTGACCACAAGAGGAAGATTAAAACAAGACCCCTACCTATCACTATACACAAAAATCAACTCTAAATGGATCAAAGACCTCAACATAAAACCTCAAACTATAAGAACCTTAGAAAATGTAAGAGAAAGCTTTATGGGAATTGGAACTGGAAACCAGTTCCTGATCAAAACCCCAAGTGACCATGCCATAAGAGATAAAATAGACAGTGACAACTCATCAAACTGAAAAGCTTCTGCAAAGCCATCAAGAGAGTGGGGAGACAGCCCACAGAATGGGAAAAAATATTTGTCAACTGTATATCTGACAAAGGCCTAACATCTAGGATCTACAAGGAACTCAAACTTGCCAAAAAGAAAAAAACAATCAGCCCTATCCAGAAGTGGGCAAAATATATGAATAGACACTTCTCAAAAGAAGACATACAAGGAGCCAACAGATACATGAAAAAATGCTCAGCCCCACTAATCATCAAAGAAATGCAAATTAAAACCACACTGAGATACCACCTAACTTCAGTTAGGATGACCATAATCAATAACTTAGAAAACAACAGATGTTGGAGAGGATGCGTGGAAAGGGAACCCTTCTACACTATTGGTAGTGTAAACTAGTACGACCTCTGTGGAAAACAGTTTGGTAATTCCTAAAAGATCTAAAAATCAACCTTCCATACGATCCTGCAATTCCCCTCCTGGGAAAATACCCAGAGGAACTCAAATCACTCTAGTAAAAAGATACCTACACTTACTGGAGCATTATTCACAATAACAAAAACATGGAACCAACTGTGCTGCACAAAGGAAGAGAACTGGATAAAAAAAAAGTGTGGTACATATACACGATGAGATATTATGCAGCCATAAAGAAGGACAAAATTATGAATGTCGCAGGAACTTGGATGGATTTAGAATCAATAATACTCAGTGATCTCTCACAGAAACAAAAAACTGAGTGCCACATGTTCTCACTCATAAGCAGACCTTGAACAGTTATCATAATACTATAAGAAAGGAATTAGCAATTGTGGGAAACTTCCAGGGAAGGGAAGAGGGACACACCTCATCAAAAAGGATACCTGCATAATGATCATTTGTGTAAGTAACCATGAATTGTACCCTACATCCTTAAAATTAAAAAATTAAGAATAAAGAAAAAAGATGTGAAATTCTTTCTTCAGATGGGTCTAGACTGTTGCTAAGGTTTACCACCGTGTTTTGAAATACCTGATGTGAATTCTTCAATTCCAGATTTAATTTAGTTTGCTTCCTTCTCAGTCGACATGTCCTTTTTCAATACTTGGACTGTTTTTGTAGTTTCTATGTTTTGGAGTGCCCCATTATTCTTGGATCTTGCTGAGTTTTTTGGCATCCATATTCTGAATTCTATATCTATAATTTGTGACATTTCATTCCATTATTGGGGAGCTGGATTAATTCTTTGGAAGTGATGAAAAACTCTGGCTTTTTATGTTGCCAGAGTTATTGTGCTGGTTCCTTCTCATTTGAGGGATCTTTTGATTTTTTTTTCTAATTTGCTATTATTTGGTTGGGGCACTTTGACTTTTTCTTCTTTGTCCCCTTGTAGGTATGACTACAGTGTATGTTGTGCATGGTCAGTGGGTTTTGCTACTAAATGCTTTCAGAGCACCATGCCTCTGTTTGGTTCCCTGGCTGCAGATGGGTGCTGTGACATTCTCAGCTGATGCTGGCTGTGGTGATGAATTTTGTTTGGTGATGTAGTTCAGGCTGTCATTCAATAGATGTCGCTTCAGAATAAGAGCAGGCAGGTAGGCTTACTGCTCTTGGTTGCTGTTCTCCATCTGAGGCAGCAGCACCAGGTAAATCAGGAATATCATCTTTCTTCCACACACAGTTAGCTTTGGAGGAATCGGAGGTGCTGGAAAAGTGCAGGCACTGGCTTTTATTCTGTGAAACTTCCCAGGCTTCAGCAGGAAGAGCAACCGTTAGGTTTGCAACTGTGCATTGGGAAGGAGGGTGGTGTGTGAGAGATGATCCGTTCTCCAAGTATGTTTTCAGGCTTTGTCACTGCCTCCCTTGACAAAAAGGACTGTCCCTATGTCCCTTTTGTCACATGGAGGACTTTTGATGGCTGCCTTACCAGTTTTCTTATGGATGGCCCATGCTGAACACCAGCTATCCAGGGAAACCACTACTCTGTGATGGTCTCCTGGACCCCTGTGCTTGCCAGAGTCAGCATGGATTGTGGTGGAAGTCTGTGGGTGGCCTGGTGATGTAGTGGTTTGCCAGGAGATAATCACTATGCAGGGCAGCGTCCTTGTTGGTGGGCAACCTGTATGGCACCCATCTTCTCAGCCTGGGCCTAGAAGAAGGGAGTGGCACAGTTGTACAGCTGGTCACACACAGTTCTCCTTTCCTGGGAAAATCTCTGACTGCCATTGTCAGTGTAATCCTGGAACCTGGGGGCAGAGCAGGCTTCCAATTGTTTAGGAGTTAGTGGATTTTCAGAGAAGTTAGGAGGGCAAATCTTTTCTGACTGGCTCTGAGCACCTCGACGGTCCTTCTCAGCTGAACTTTTACTGTTTTCCTTTTCTCTGCATGACCAAGCCTCCTTGTATTGGTGCCCTGGTTCTTCCAGTATCTGCTCCCTTTATCTTCTGCTCAGAACTTGAGCATTAGCTAGCATCCACAATCTTCCCTCTGAGCAGAACTGTCCTGAAATGTCCTTAGTAGCTACCCTGAAAAAAAAAGTGGATGGATTCCAAATGATCTTAAATTAGCTAAGAATTCGGCTGAAGTTCCCAACTTCTGAAACTCACAGTGTAGAACCACATAAACAGCAAGTATTCCTTGTCATTCCTTATTATCTCAACAAAGAACATTTTGATTTTATATACATATTTTTCAAGTATGTGTTAATGCTATTGCAGGAAGTACAAATATAAATTCATGTAAAAATTACAGTAAATTTGTAGTAAGTTTTAACAAAAATAAATTTTTCGATTGTACTTCTATCACTGGGATGTTTCAGCTATATTTGTAGTTTTCATTTCAATACTTAAAAAATCAAAGCCATTTATGCAAATATCAAATACTTTTTAGAGATTTATAGAGAAAATGGCATACTATTGCCCTTTCCTATTTTACTCATAGTACTTTTTTTTTCCTGTATAGCTAAATATTTATTAAGTTTGTACTTAAGGTATCAGGAGATACTGAGGAAGGTTAGGACACAGCACAGTAATTACTGGCATGCAAGTCAATGTAGCTATGGGGTCTTCACCATTTGTCCTTTCTGATAGACAGTGGACAAGAGACTTTTGTAAATTTATGTCCTCTTTTTTGGCAAATAGTAGGAGAAATAATTTTTCTTGTATCTGTCTCTTTGCAGTTCCCTTCAGCTCAAAATAATACCTATTTTGAGGTGGCATAGTCTAGTCTTCTACACTGTTCTCAAACCAGGTTACTTCTTCCTAATTGTCACTAATCTTTTAATGATCTTCTTAATCCTCTTAGCACAGTCAGGACATAGCAGATTGTCTTCTAGGCCTGAGGATGAGGAAGTGCAGGCTGACAACAGGAAGAGCGAGATCATCCTCTAGGGAGTGGCAGGCTCCCCGGCCTGACCTGCATCAAACCGCAAATAGACCCAGCCCTTTGCATCTGCTGGGAGAAGTCTGCCATGGACCACATATCCACCACCTGACACCAGAGGCTGGCATCAAAAAGGCCTTGACAGAAGCAGTCATGCACCATGAATTCACAGCCTTAGGCTGAATGACTCTTGTAGCAATCCTTGCCCATGCTGCCAGCATGGCTTCCTCAGCTGACATTATCACTGCAACTGTATTAGTCTCTAATGCCTTTCATTCATCTCACTTTTCTGAAGCCTTGCTCTCTTGTTCACTGCCTGGTGTTCCCATGCCTGTGGCTGTAATTTGGCCTTCTGTGATGTTGCAGGAATATCATGTTTTTGTTCATGTTTTGCCTCTGGAGATTCAGATAAACAGATTATCTTGCCACTGGTACTCAAATTGAGTTGATGGCACCAATTCCACAAAGTGTCTCAACATTCCCTAGTAGTGAGAGGCAAAATGGTAGGCAAAGGAAGGACTGGGATTTTACACCTAACTTTTGGGTGAGCTTCGAATGGTTCATTCAACCAAGGTAGATAAATTTTGCTCTTTCTTGGGCTTCTTTAGTTTGACATCAGAAGTTGAAGAAACTCTTGGTTCCATTTGTTGTTCTATATCTAATTCATCTTTAACTGGAACAAATGTAAAAATCACGCTTTCCTTATCATCTATTTCCTCCTTGAAGAAATTCTTTTTGCTGCTCTCATAGTTAGAGCCTGACATTTTCAGTAACATGCAGGGCCAGGCAAAGACAGCAACGTTGAGGATATCTGCAATGTACTTATAAATTTGGTACTACTCTTCAGACTCAATTGCATTGAACTAATTTTCTGGTATGTATTTAATAATAATATGCTTACACAAATATTTCTTCATTTATTAAATTTGTTTTTCCTATAGTTAATAGGTGTCTTATTTTAAAATTATGCTTATATGTGCAACTCCCCCCCCCCCAAATGGTTTTACATACTTTCCAAACCTCACGACGCTTCAGCTTTGTGTTCTGTAGGCCTCGTTTGGAGCTCTTGTTCAAGGACATCCATTTGCGGTTCTCTTTTGATGGCTTCCTTCTTACCAAATTTTCTGTCTTCTTCCTTCTGGTTTGCTTCCAAATTTTGGTGAGGAAGAGTTTTCCAAGCATCATTTTATGATGTCTCTTCCTGGATCTTGCTTTTGTCTTTGATCTGTGACTGATTATATTATGTAATAGAGTATTTTATTTGAATTAAATCTGATTGATCTTTTACCTTCTCATACATAGATATTTACATCTTCCTTCCTATTTGGGAAGTTTTCTGCTGTTATTTGAATAATTTTTCTACACCTTTTTCATTCTCCATTTCCTTTTGCACACTGATAACTCACATATTGGTTCTCTTGATGTTATCTCTTAAAACCTATAAGCTTTTAAATCATTTTTGCATTTTGGTTTCATTTTCCCCCATTTACTGTATATTTTCCAATAATCTGTCTTTGAGTTCATAATTCTTTCCTCTACTGGATCAATTATGCTGCTGATGTTTGCTATTGGATTTTATATTCAGTGCATTGTATTTTTCAGGTCATGATTTCTTTTTTTTAATTTCAATTTCTGTCTTAAATTTCTCGGACAAGGTTTTGAATTGTTTTTCTCTATTTTCTTGATGCTCTCTGAGCTTCTTTAAAAGAGGCATTTAAGTGTTTTGTTTGGTAGCTATTCCATTTCCATCTGTTTAGGGTCAGTGAGGCCTTATTTTGTCTGTTTGGTAACATCATAATATTTTGATTTTAAAAAAATTCTTGTGGCTATGTGTTGATGTTTGCACATTGAATTAGGGACCTAATCCAGTCTTCACACTCTGGTTTTGTTTGGAAGTGTCTTTCAACAGTAAACCTGTCCAGAGAGTCAGAGCATGTCTACTGGTGGGATTTCTAAGCTTGTGACCATTTCACTGTTGCGGCACTAGGGGTATGCCCTAAACCCAGACTTCCACTGAAGAAATTCCATAACCACTGAGATTGATGCAGCTTTTGGTCTCACAAAATGTTCCTGACCACTGATTTCTGTGTAGCACTGAAGCCTGCCCAAGGCCATTGGCAGCTATGGTGTGCCTGCCATTAGGTTTATTGGGTGCCTGTGGCCCTTGTAGTCAAGCAGTGGTGATAGGGGCTTGAATTTAAGTTTGGTTGACTGGGGCCATGGGTTCCAGTCTGATACCAAGGTGGGTCTAGAAATTCCAGCCATGGGCACCAGCCCTAGTTCAGTGGGTGTGACTTTTTCCCAGTGCTGGGTGTTACCATGGTGGACCTGGTACTTGCTCCAAGACAAAGTCCTACATATATATACTTCTCCTTCCCTTAAGCAATGGTGAATGGTGTCTTCCTTTGTGCTACATTGCCTGCAGTGTGAAGTGGAGGTGATGTGGGTGATTCAAAACTCTCTCTCTCTCTCTCTCTCTCTCTCTCTCTCTGTATGTGTATGTGTATGTATGTAGAATTGTTGCTGGAGTGTCCTAGTCTGTCATCTTGTTTCTAAGTACATTTTGAAACTGAGAAGCATGAATCCTCCAGATTTGTTTTTTTGTTTGTTTGTTTTTTCAAGATTGTTTCAATCATTTAGGGTCCCTTGTAATTCTCTACATATTTGAGGATTAGCTTTTACATTTTTTAGAAAAAAATTTTTATAATTTTGATATAGATAGCACTTGTTCTGTAAATTGTTTTGGCTAGTCTTCCAATCCATGAGTATGATATGATAGTCTATTTATTTTTGTCTGTGTAGAAGTTAACAAACTTTGGGACTGATTGAGAAAAAACATATGACAATGAGGGAAAGTAACATACAACATGCTTTATTAGGCAGTATTTTGACAGGGTTGCATGAGAGAATAGTCTCTTACAGCATGTGACTGTCAAAGGATTAAGGTGAAGGGACCCTCAGAAGGGGTGGAAGGCAAGAAACTAGGTTTATTGGGTGCCTTTAGCCCTTGTAGATAACCAGTGGTGATATTGGCTTTCTATTCTCTTCCACTGATTCATGTATTTATCATGTTTCCAATACTATTCTGTCTTGGTTATTGTGACACTATGAAAAGTTTTGAAATTGAGTAATATGAGTCTTTTGACTTTATTCTTCTTTTTCAAAATTATTTTGACCATTCTTTTACCTTTACCTCTCTTTACAAATTTTAAAATTACTTTGCCATTATTTACATAAAAGCTTGCTAGAACTTGGTTGGGATTACATTGAATGTATAGAATGAAACTGAGAAGAATTAACTTATTAATAATATTCTGTCTTTTGATCCATGAACATGGTATATCACTGTAATTATTTGGAGCTCTTTGATTTCTTTCCTCAGTGTTTGTAGCCTTCTGATAATCTCCTGAACTTACTTTGTTAGATTCATACCTAAGTATTTCACCTTTTTTGATGCAGTAAATATAGAATTAGGCGAGGTACAGTGACTCATAACTGTAATCCGAGCACTTTGGGAGGCTGAGACATAAGGTTTGCTTGAAGCTAGGAGCTGAAGACAAGCATGGGCAACACACAGAGACCACATTTCTATAAAACATAAAAAATTAGCAGGAAGTAGCGGCTCACACTTATAGTACCAGCTACTTGGGAATCTGAGGCAGAAGGATCACCTGAGCCCAAGAGGTTGAGGCTGTGATGAACCATAATGGTGCAAATGCAATCCAATCTGAGCAACATAATGAGACCCTAACTCAAACAAACAAACAAATAAATAAATAACTTTTAAATCTAATTAGTATATAAAAAAGCAATTGATATTTTCATATTAACCTCGTCTTTTTCTGTCTTGCTAAAATCTATTATCACTTCCAGGAGTGTTTTGGTAGAACTTTAGAGGGTTTTCTGTGTAGACAATCATGTCTTTAGCTAATCATCAGGGAACAGTGGTTGGCACCATAATTCATCACACTGTATCATATACCATGCAATCTTGTATCTCTTTTACCTTTTCCATACTAGGATCACATCCTCTCCCCAAATAAATGACTAACATTTAATCCTTGCCTAAGGCTATGATTTCTAGAGAGCACAGACTTTCACAATGTTTTATGTGTCCCAAAATAAATTTTAATTATTTGATTTTAATATGAAATATTGATATAGTAACACCACAACAAACATATATACAGCTATTATGCAGTGAATCACCTCATAAGAATTGTAATCATCACCAAGATCAAGAAACACATTTTGATAGCAACTCCATAAGTCCATGCATGTGTCCCATTTCAATTACAGTCTTCAAATCTTGGCAAAAGCTGTGATCTCAACCTTTAAATAATTACTCACTTGCAAATGTATAAAATTATGTAATTTTGTAATTTATGCATTTTAAGTCTTCATTAGTCTGCAGAATCTCTTGAGAGCCTTCTCACTTTATTCTAATCCACTTGTTGAAGAACTCAGGTGTTTTGACTGTAGAGTTTCCCATAACGTGAATTTGTTAATTCCAAACACATGGTACAGCTAAACATATCTGTTTCAAGCTTGTCTTGTAGATTTCCTGTTCTAGACCTGAAATCGGTCATTTCTCCAAGAAGTTCTAGATTTTCATATCAAAAAAGTATTGTAAAACCACAATCCAAACCTAGGAAAGCTTGTTTTTACTGGACTGGCTAATGTTATTAGAATTTTCGGTTGACAGAACCAGGACATAGATAGATAGATGATACAAATTAACAGCTAGTAGCTAGCTAGATGATAGATTGATTGAATATAAGTCTATTAGGTATACACATTTCAAATATAACCCTCAAGATTTTACCCAGCCTCTTCTATATTGTATTTAGTATTAATATATCATAATTATTTATTTTATTTGTATTACTTATTCACATAACAATCATAGGATACTTGCCCCACAAATAATTATTGAAAATGTTTAAAAATATTTGCATATGGCTTCTCTATTCTTCTCTTTTAAAAAAAATTGTCATGCTGTATCAGCATTGTCAGAGAATATAGGTATTACAAAAGATGATTTTTAGGTCTTTTGAGTAAATAAATATTTCTTAACAACATGCAAGAATATAAATCATAGAAAAAATACTATATCTGACAAAAGAAAAATTAATACTTCTACCTAAAAAAGTTATTTAAAAAGTGAAAAGTCAAAACTAAGTGACTGACAAGTTATTTTCAATGCATATAAGATAATATAGAATAAGTATCCACAACATCTAAATATCACTATATCATTATTTTTCTTAAAAAACAGCGACTCAGGATAAGAAAATGTGATGTTTTATCTTATTTCTTGTTATTATCTTATATTCTCTACTCAGTTCTTAAGACACATTAAAAATATCTAAATTTACAAAAGGTATTTTGGCCAAAATATCACCTTTCTTACATCAGATATTGTCATAAATGAGCAAAATTTTGATCCATTTAGAGTTGATTTTTGTGTATGGTGATAGGTAGGGATCTTGTTTCAATCTTCTTCATGTGATCAGCCAGTTTTCCCAGCACCATCTACTGAATAAGTTCTCCTCTGCCTAGGGGTTGTTAGTGGAGACTTTGTCGAAGATGAGATGGTTGAGAAATTGAGGTTTTGCTTCTGGGATCTCTATCCTGTTCCATTTGTCTATGTGTCTGTTTTTGTACCAATACCAGGTTGTTTTGATTATTGTAGCCTTATAATATAGTTTAAAGTCTGGAAGTGTAACAGATCCCGCTTTGTTTCTTTTGCTGAGAATTGTTTTGGCTATTCAAGGTCATTTATGTTTCCATATTAATTTCTGTATTGTCATTTCCAGGTCTGAGAAGTATGATGTTGATAATTTAATGGGTATTGCATTGAATCTATAGATTGCCTTGGGTAGGACGGACATCTTGACAATATTGAGTCTTCCAGTCCAGGAGCATGGAATGTTTTTTCTATTTGTTTGTGTCTTCTTGGGTTTCTTTGAGCAGTGTTTTATAGTTTTTGTTGTAAAGGACTTTCCCTTCTCTGGTTAGGAATGCCAAGGGATTTCTTTTTTGTGTATGGCTATTGTAGATGAGATTGTGCTTTTTATTTGGTTCTCTGCCTGCTTGTTGTTGGTGTATAAGAATGTGACTGTCTTTTGTGTGTTGATTGTGTATCCTCTTACTTTGCCAAAGTCCTTTATCAGTGCAAAATATTTTTGACAGATTCTCTTGAATTTTCAAGGTATAGAATCATTGTCAGCAAAGAGGGATAACTTGACTTCCTCTTTTCTTATTTGGATACCCCTGGTTTCTTTCTCTTGTCTCATTGCTCTAGCTAGGACCTCAAACTATAAGAACCCTAGATAATGCAGTAGACACACTTATGGAAATTGGAACTGGAAACCAATTCCTGATCAAAACCCCAGATGCCCATAGCATAAAAGAAGATTGACAAGTGGGACCTCATCAAACTGAAAAGTTTCTGCAAAGCCAAAGAAACCACCAAGAGAGCAGGGAGACAGCCCACAGAATGGTAAAAAATATTTGCCAATTGTATATCTGAAAGGGCCTAACACCCAAGTTCTACAAGGAGCTCAAACATGCTGAAAAGAAAAAAACAAACAGCCCTATGAAAAAGTGGGCAAAAGATCTGAATAGACACTTCTCTAAAGAAGACATATGAGCAGCCAATAGATACATGAAAAAAAATGCTCAACCTCACTAATCATCAAAGAAATGCAAATTAAAAACTCGCTGAGATATAACCTAACTCCAGTCATGATAGCCATTATGAATAACTCAAAAAACAACTGATGCTGAACATTTCTACACAGTTGATGGGACAGTAGACTAGTACAACCTCTGTGGAAAGCAGTGTAGCGATTCCTAGAAGATCTAAAAATTGATGTGCCATATGACCCAGCAATCCCCCTTCTGGGAATATATCTGAAGGAACTCAAATAATTCTACAAAAAAGATAATTGCGCACACATGTTTATTGCAGCATTATTCACAAGAGCAAAAACATGGAACCAACTGAGCAGCACATCAAAAGTGGACTGGGTAAAAAAAAAATGTGATACATATACACGATGGAATATTATGCAGCCATAAAGAAAGACAAACATATGGATTTTGCAGCAACTTGGATGGATTTAGAGTCTATCATACTCAGTGATCTATCACAGAAACAAAGAACTGAGTACCATATGCTCTCACACTTAAGCAGACCCTGAACAACTATCAAAATACTATAAAAATGGATTGGCAATAGTGGGAAAGTGTCAGGGAAGGTTGAGGGGGCACACTTCATCAATAAGGGTGCCTGGTCTCAAACCAGGTGAAGTAGGGACCAAAATCAGGCCCAAACTTTACCTGTACAATAACCATTTGTATATCTAACCCTGAATTGTACTCCACATCCTTAAAATAAAATAAAAAACAAACAGACAAAAAAAAACAAGCAAAACTTCTTTGGTAAATAAAAGCAGAATGATTTTTTTTTGACATATTAAGACATTACTATGAAGCATTTTAAGCAATACACCAGAATCATACAATAAAGCATCTCCCTCCCAGCACTACTCCATGAGTCTCATTTCCACCACCAAATCGCCATGGTAACCAATTTCCTAGATTGCATCCCAGATTTTTCTTCAGGTATCTATATACAAAAATAAGTGTAAGAAATGTTTTACATTCTCTTACAGAAATTGCACGAAGACATAATTTTAGTCTCTTTGATTTTTTTACCCAAAAGTATATCTTAAAGAATTTATTTTGATGACACAGAAAACTTTCTCATTTTCCTACAGTCTTATGATACACAACTGATTAAAGGCCCCATAAATTGAGTAAGCAGTCACCTTTTGATGTTCATTTGGGTTTCCAAAAATCTTGCATAATTACTTACCTAATGATGGAGAAGAAGTCTGAACCTGTGCCATACAGTGCAGAAATATTAATTGAGAATTGTATGAAAGGAAAAGGGCAAGGATAGGGCAACACAGGAACTGAGACAAGGATTAAGGGATCTCAGTGTCTAGCTGGAAGACAACTTGGGAAACTTGGTCCTTGTAAGAAAATGGAGAGGGGAAAGAAACACAGAAGTGAATTTGGCAGTCACAGAGAGAGACAGGAACAAAACCAACAAAGGAACTGAGTGGGAGACGGTTGAAGCTAGCAGAGCAGGAAGTGAATGGGCTCTGTCAAGATTGCAGAAGGTGAAAGACATGGGAAACCTGGCCATAGGCTACCTCTTCCTCTGCCTGCTCTGTACTCCTCACACAGCCCCAGAACACAGCAAGTCCAGCTCTCCCTTGTCATATCAACTCCCAAAACACAGCCCCACTGTACTTCCTCATTTGGGACTGGCATAATATTAGTGACATCAGGTAAGACAGTGGCCCTTGCCAAGGCCTTCCATACTGATCTGAGAAAGTTCACCAACTAGAGGTGTATCTGTATCAACACATCCAGCTCCAATATTCCTAAGGAGTCAGGGTGGAGGAGACAGTTCATTCTCGAAACTGCCTGTGGAAAAACCCACAGGGAGGTAATGTTAGTGTTGAACATTGGAAGCAGGAACCACAAGAAAAGTCGAAGCTTCAGTATGGACCTGGAAGCACTCAGAAAATCAATAGTGACCCTTACCCAATGAAAGAAACCATGAATGCCCGGAGCAAAATAGGGAAAATGATTCCAGTACCAGAAATTAAATATTTATGTCAGCTAACAGATTTTTAAAATCTCACCTTTCTAGTTTTTCCCATTCACAGGTCCAAGGGGGAACTCACACATAATTTGTTTATTTATGCTTATAAAGTTTATTTGGTTACATACATTATAACTTCAAAGGTACATATGAATGTATGTATCCATTTAAAAAATAACAAGATACTCTCCCATGTAGGCAACATCCAATTATTGATTGAAGCACTGTCAGTTAGATATCCCTTGTAGCTCACAAACTATTTGATCTTCAGAAGGATCATTGGGGATTTCAATTAGTGCCTTCAGATGATTCAAGTTCATGGTGAACATTGTCTTCAGAACAGAGTTAATTTTTGAGGAGTTGATAGCAGTATTTCATGCCATCCTCAAAGGCCTGTATAAACTTGTTAATCCAGAAGGTGAAGATAAAGCGTTCAGAAAAGGAGTCTCCACTAAACCCAGCAAAGTTGCTACCCTGTTGTATTCAGTTCCCTGTGTTTGCTTTGGTTTCACTTAGAGGAACAAGCAGCTGCCATAACCAATCACAACAAAGGTGAAGTGGGAAGCACAGGTAGAAGGATTTCCTCCAGCCAGAGGCTGAAGGAATCTTGAGGATGGTGGAGATGATGTAGGAGTTGGAGACAATCATAGGGATCAAAGAACCAATGATAATGAAAACAGCCATTAAAAACAGAATAAACTCTGTGAAAAGAGTGTCATCACAGGATACCTTGAGCAACTGCCCTCGGGCACACAGAAAATGGTCTAACACATTTGATTTGCAGGTCAGCTGAAAGATGGCATAGACTGGCCAGATTTCAGAAAAGAATCCAAACTCTTACCACCCAAATGCAAGTGCAACTACTCATAATGATGTTGTATCTCAAGGGGTGACAGACAGCCACATAATGGCCCACAGTGATTGTTCCCATCAGTGTCAACTCTGAGGTACCCAAAGAAAGACACAAATAGAGTTGTCTTGCACATGCAGTCAAAGATATCATCTGAGTCCTTGGAAGCAACAGCTCACAGAGCATAAAAGGGACAGTAGTAGATGTGCTCAGGACTTCCAGGACAGAGAGGTGGCCGAGGAAAGAATTCAAGGGGGACTGCAGATGTTTATCAACACAGATGGTGACCATGATGACCATGTTTCCCATTACTGTCACTGAGTACAAGAAAAAGAAGACAGCAAAAAGGATACGGCGTACTTCTTGGGGGCCTGGGAAGACTAAAAGAAAAAATTCATTGACACTAGAATACTTCCCCAACATTTAGATCTGAGGACTTGTTTCTTATGAAATCCTGACAAGGAAAGAGAGGTTCCACTGTGACTAACATGAAATAGATCCCAAAGCATGAACAACTTTGGATTTCTAGGCTTTATCCCTCACATTTGTCAAGTCTTTATTCAAATGCCAGAGATCAGGAAGCCTTTCCTCATCATTCTGTCTAAAAGAGGACATACTATGCTTCACTTTCTATCACCTTATTAAAATGTATATTTTTAGAGCAGGAATTATATGTTCACTTGTTGTTTATCTTTGTCACTAATTTGGCAGTGTAAGCACTATGAAAAAAGAATTTTGCCATTCGTGTTCACTATGTCTCATACAGAATGCACTGATATTATTTACAACTGAGTCAATGAGTTGATCAATTAAAGAATGAATCTATGAACAAAGCTTATCAAGACTTGGCTATGGACAATTCTGATGGACACTGTGTTCTTTCCCTCTGTCTTCACTGACATAATGCCCAGTCATCATCAGTTCTCTCTCTCTGGAGACTCTTTATGATATAGCAGTTGGGTAACAAGGACATACTTGCTGGGTGAACTCAGGAGTCTAATTTTTCACAACCTCTGTTTAGCCAGAACCAGATATAAAAAAATAAGAGATGATGGTTCTAACAAGAACAATGAGCTGAATCTATATCCAGCATTGGATCAGAGAACAGCTGAAAGTGCATTTTTTTGTGCAGAAAGGATCTAGAGATGAGTTTCTCCCCTCTGCTTTCTATCTTGTCCATACTTCAGAATCTGGATGTCTTTGTTCTAGAAAGTACACAAGCTCAGAACTTTTCCTCCTAAACCTCTTTTACTCTTTTTTTCACAGAGAAGAAACTACTGGAAGATACTTACACCCAACAATGGTACTGAACTGAAAAGTTGTAGGCTCTTGGGACTCAGTCCAGGCTATATAACACCTAATTAATTCTGAGAATGTTCAGTGGGTCAGAGTATGAAGCTGCTTCTTCATCTCAATGAAAGAGAAAACTGACTTCACACTAGCATTGAGATTAAAGTCAAGAAATCTCAGCGCCAGGTGGATGCAGTGGCTCATGCCTGTAATCCCAGCACTTTGGGGGGTGGAAGTGAGATGATTGTCTAAACACAGGGTTAGAGACCAATCTGGATAACTTGGCAAGACCTTGTCTCTACAATAAATCAAAAAAATTAACTGGACATGATAGTGTGTGCCTGTAGTTCCAGCTGCTTAGAAGACTAAGGCAGAAGGATTGCATGAGCCCAGCATGCCAAAGCTGCAGTAACCGTGAACATGCCACTGCATTCCAGCCTGGGTGACAAAGTGAGACTACAACTCAAGAAAAAAAAAAAGAAAAGAGAAAGAAATCTCAGTGCTAAGGAATGCCCCACAGTTTTTCTCTTTCTCTCTTTCTTTCCTTTCCCTCCAGAATGCGTTCCCATGGAAAGTTCTTAACTAAGGAAACTAAGTTCAGAGAAACCCGATGGATGCACTCAAGGGAAAACCAAAAAAAATTTCAGTCCTTCTCTCCTGTGGCTAATCAAGTTTAAAACTCTTAAAAATGTTGTGTAATGGGCAAAGTGAAAGATTCTACTCTTTCACTCAATACTCATACTGCCTCCAAGCAGTTCAAGTCAGGCTTATGCTCTCTTAGGTAGCTTTTTCTAATTCCATTGACATCTATAAAGCCTAAGATATCTCTAAGTGGAAGATTCCACAGGTTGGTGGACAATAAACATCAGAAATACAGAGAGCAGTGAATGGTAAATGATGTGAACGAATATTTGACCAGCAAGCTCCAAGATCCTGTTTTTCACAGAAACAGGAGAAAACAGCAGAGACTGTCAGAACCAGCTCTTCCAAAACTCTGGAAAACATTCAGAGTTTGTCAGCAACCAAGCAAAACCGATCCAAAGAAAAGACAACTTTGAAATGTTAAGAAAGCCTTGTGGTATTTTTACTTACTTTTGCCCACCCTCTTCCCAGCTCAGCTGGTGTCTTGAGAATGGCAGCTTATGTCTCCTGGATGGGACTCTAGTTTCTGGTTCCCGAAGGAACTGAACAGAACTTATTCACAAAGTTTTGTGTATGTCCATTGTAATTGGTCTAGGGCTACCTAAAGGACTCATCATTGTTCACCTTACACAGCAGAAGACACTCATAGTAAAAAGTGCCAGGCATTGTTCAAGAACTTAGAACAATAACTAAAACCTTGCAGTCACCTAGGGTAATAAACTACTTAAAACCTCAGAGGAAATGTTAGGGAAATTTTCCTTGGTAAATTATTAAATTTCAAAGTACCTGTATATACTGAGAAATTTAGAAAATCACACAGATGCTTATGGACAGATGTATGATCACAAAAGATGTAAAGAAAAACTGCAACCCTGTAATTCTCATTGATGTCTAGGCTTGGTGATATTCTATCTAAGTGCTGGAGAGGTGTCTCGGCACTGAATCAATCTACAATTATAAGGAGAAGAGTTTGGGCTGGGAGATTGATTGTTTTCTTGTTCATTTGTGTTTCAAGATTTTGACTGTTATATTTCGGGATTTTTGCTTTGTTACTCTTGGCAATTAAGAAAATCTGTATCAAAACTCAGGCTGAAAACACCTAAAAGCATATATTTCAATTACCAAACATGACAAGGAATACAGCCTTAATAATAATAATAATAATAATGTGAAAAAATCTCTAAACAATTGGTTGACTTTGGCCTTCAGCAATAAGAAAATCTTAAAGAAGAGATATTCTGATTTCCAGAAATATGACATTCTCTACAATACATAAAAAAAATTAAGCTGGGCTCGGTGGCTCAGCCTGTAATCCCACGTATTGGGAGGCTGAGGTGAGTGGATTGCCTGAGCCCGCAGGTTCGAGACCCGCCTGGGCAACTTGGCGAGACCTCATCTCTACAATAAATCAAAAATTAGCCAGGCATGGTAGCGCGTGCCTGTAGTTCCAGCTACTTGGAAGGCTGAGGTGGAAGGATCGCCTGAGCCCAGCAGGTTGAGGCTGCAGTGGCCGGGAGCGGCCACTGCACTCCAGTCTGGGC
>CAUYQG010057475.1:0-12735 GCA_963574415.1 Tarsius wallacei
TTTCTGAAAGAACTAGAAATTGGCCTTCCATATGACCCAGCAATCCTCCTATTGGGAATATACCCAGAGGAACTTAAATCATTCTACAAAAAGATACCTGCACACGCAGGTTTATTGCAGCATTATTCACAATAGCAAAAACATGGAAACCAACTGTGTTGCCCATCGAAGCTGGACTGGATTAAAAAATGTGGTACATATACTCAATGGAATATTATGTAGCCATAAAGAAGGACAAACATATGGACTTTGCAGTAACTTTGATTGATTTAGAGTCGATCATACTCAGTGATCTATCACAGAAACAAAGAACAGAGTCCCATATGTTCTCACTCATAAGTGGACCTTGAACAATTGTCATGATGCTATAAGAAAGGGATTGGCAGTGGTAGGAAACTGCCAGGGAAGGGGGGGCGTGGGATTGACAGTAGTGGAAAACTGCCAGGGGAGAGACGGGCACACCTCATAATGAGCATCTGTATACCTAACCCTGAATTGTACCTCACATCTTTAAGATAAAAAAATTTTTAAATAAAAAAAATTTTTTACAAAGCACTCAACCTAGGGAAAAAAAAAAAGAAACTTATCTGTCTAAGCCTAACCTGCACTGCCTACCCTGCCTCACTGTGACCTCCTGGGACAGTGTCTCAGATGCTTTTGGGGACAGAAAGAGCAAAGGATCCAATTTGCAGTGGGAATGTGGTTACTACAGGTGCCTGCTTTCCTTTTTTGCCTTACAGAAATTTTGCAGATGATTTTCAAGCATTCGCCTTTAGACTGAACAATTCCAACTACAGCACAAACTCCCTTCCTGAGCACTCTCTCCCTCCGTGACCTGCTGCGAGGCTGTGGCTCCCAGAACCACTGTGGGCTGACGACTCCTGAGTACGTGTCCCAGCTCCAGCACCTCTCCTGAGCGCCTGGTGGATGTATGACTGCGAGGTGACATTTCACTGGGCTCAAACTCGGCACGACCAAAACCCAACTTCTGGGCGCTGCCTGCCTCGCCCAAGTTTCTGCCTCCTTGTCTTCCCAATAAACTCACGGCCATCCTTCCAGTCGCTCCAGTCCAAAAACCTAGGAATCGCAATTGGCTTCTCCCTTTCTAGTACCACTAAAAACTGTTCCTGCTCCCCAGAAACATCCCAAAGTCATCCAATTCCCACCATCTCATTGATGGGACGTGGAGTGCAAGGCACCAAGATTATTTTGCACACTTTCCCTCCCTCCTTCTTCCTCATTTTTTTGTACTCCTATTTTTATGTTTTAGCAGACTTTTTATGGCCAGATGTGATGGCTCAAGCCTATAATCCCAGCACTTTGGGAGGCCGAGGTGGGCAGATTACTTGAGCCCAGGAGTTTGAGACCAGCCTGGACAACATGGTAAGACCTCGTCTCTAAAATAAAAATAATAATTAAATTAGCCGGAAGGATTGCCTGGGCCCAGGAGGCTGAGGTGGCCATGAGTTGTGATGGTCGTGATCATGCCATTGAACTCCAGCCTAGGCAACAGTGAGACCCTGATTCAACAAAACAAAAACTTTTTATTATAGAAATACTCAAACATGTAAAAAGTAGAGAGAATAACACAATAAACCTTCATATATCCATCACCATACTTTAAAGTCATCTGTATTTTCCTTTTGTTGTTTTTATCTATCTTCTGACATACACTTGTATTTTCTTTTGATTTGGAATATTTGTAAACAAATCCTTTATATAATTAATTTTTACCTATAGATACTACAGTATGCATCTGTAACTAGGACGGAATTTTTAAGAAACATAAGCCACCATACTGTTTTGTGTCTAACAAAACTTAGCAATAATCCCCTCTTAGAATACATATTGCCCAAAAAACCCATTTTTTACAACTGTGCTATTGGAACGCATATCCAAATGCATTCTACATGTTACATTCAGTTCACACATGTCTTAAATCTCTTTTGTAATCTGGTAGTTAGTTCTACAGCCTGATTAGATTTAGGCTCCATTCTGATGACAAGAACACGACGTAAGTGGTGCTGAAAACTTCCTGCTGCACCCATCGGGGGAACATCATGCCAACAGTCTCAGGCTTTGCTTTTGCTGTAGTTGTTGTTTGTTTCTGTTTTTGCTTTTTTTAGAGTGGAGGTCTCACTATGTCACCCAAGCTAGAGTGCAATGGCACAATCACAGCTCACCACAGCCTCATCCTTCTGGGCTCAGGCGATCCTCCCTCCTCAGCCTCCAGAACAGCTGGGACTACAGGTGTGTGCCACCATCCCTGGCTTTTTTTTTTTTTTTGTAGAGACGACATCTCGCTATGTTGTCCAGGCTGGTCTCGAACTCTTGCACTCAAGTGATCCTCCTGCCTCTTCCTCCCAAAGTGCTGGGATTACAGTGTAAGCCACTGCGCCCGGCGTACAGTCCCAGTTTTAATGAAGCTACAGTTGCTACGTGGGCTCAAGTGTCTTACTTGTTTCTAAAGTCTATAAACCAGAATCTTTTCAAGTCAAAATTAACAAAAGAGTCTGTGGAAATTCTATTCCATCCAGTAACTAAGCCTAGAATCAGAAGATCACCATTCTGTAACCCCTAATGAAGTAATGCATGTGGACCTTGATTTTCAATAGCTGCTAACATCACTCACATGTATATAAACAACACTGTACAGCCCAACAGTGAGGTTCAAGGACCTGATATGCAGAGAGCCAAACACTGACAGGTCAACACTCAGGAGCAGAGAAAGGTTTATTCAATTTGGCCAAAGCACGAGGGCAGGAGAGGTAAACTCTCAAATCTGGCCTGCCTTTGGGCATAGCCAGGGCTTTTATGGGTACAGCATGTGTGTGAGAGGTGAGATTCCCAATGATCAAAGCAGCTAGTATCCCCTGCCGATCAAACCTCTGGAGGTCTGCATGACCTAAGGATTCTTGCTTTTTGAAAGAAAAACAAGTTCATTCATCCTGCAGGCAGCCCCCAGGGACAAGGATATGAAGATAATAAATTACTAGTAACTACCCTCTACTGGAGGAAGAAATGACGTGATGCCTTGGATCTGCTTTAACCTAACACAAGATGAGGAAAGTGGGCAGGGTAACAGACGAAAGTAGATTGGAGCAAAATGTTAACTGTGGAAGCTGATTTGTGGGTTCCTTGGGGTTCGCACCTGTAGATGCTTCTCCATACTTTTGAAAATCTCCAAAATGAAAAGTCAACAACAACATACCTCTACGCGCTAACCACTCCCTACAAGCTCATGCCTTTAGTTCCCAAGGCCCACAATCCTTTGACGATAATGCCTGTTACCTACCTTATCTGCTGCTTCTCAGCAGTATATGCTTTTTATACGAGGCAAATTGGGAGACAATTCTTTGTCTTCCAATATGAGAAGCAGATGCCAGACCTTGAGTGCATGCATTGTACCGTCCTGTGCTGGAAATAAGCCTTCTGACATCACTCAAGGTGTGACACACACAACTGAGCCTCAGGCTCGTCTCTTCTAATGCGACCCATCTTTCAAAGCTTCCCTTCTCTGATCAGCCATAATGCACAGGTACATGTAGCCCACCTGCAGCCACTCATACTACCAGTTACCTTTCCATATGTGCATGTGACAGTCTCACCTGTCAGAGCATTTTTTCCTGACACCAAGAACCTTGATCTTGCGCTATTTTGGCACACAAGGCTCTATGGTCCGTATGGTGGTCACTAAATATGATTTGATTAAGTGGCAGCAATCAGTTCAATGACAGTGGCTGAGCTTTGCAAGCTTGAGAAGAAAAGACGAACATATCCAGAAGGAAAGTTAGAACAAAGAAGGCTGAAAGTGAGCCAACCTGCCTAGCAGGGAGAACACCTGGCAACAGCTCTGGACATTGAGAGCTCAGCGTAGGAAGATGTTGGCTTAGGTCTTAACAAAGGAGATCAGCGGATTTCCCCTGAACTCTACATAAAGTGTCATTTTGTGCATACGCAAGGGACTCGTATTTGCTGTGTGCTGCATGACAGTCTGCTAGCCTGTGTCAGCTGCCAGCCCACCCTCTGCTGAAGTATCCTGAGCCACTCACTGACTGCCCCTCACTTCTCTTTATTAATCCCAACTCCTCTTCTAAACGTGTTGGAAACCACCCAAGGGGAAAAGAGAGGATGACTGGAGTCATGAAGAGCCCATGGCTGCCATCGACATGACTGGCCTCAAGCTGTCCCTTTGTCCCCACAGGAGGCTTTTGCAAATGTGAAGTATACATAGCAGCACAGTCACCATTTTAACCACTTTTAAGTACACAATTCAGTGAATCAAATACATTCACATTGTCCAGCTGTCACTGCCGTCCAGCTCAAGAACGTTTTATCTTCCTAAACAGAAACTCTGTGTCCATCAAAGGTAAATTTCCCATTTCTCCTCCCTGGAGCCCCTGGAAACCCCCATTCTACCTCTATCTGTATGAATTTGATGACGCTTGGTACCTCATGTAAGTGGAATCGTACAGCACTTGACTTTGGGTGACTGGCTTATTTCACCGAGCATAATGTTCTCAAGGCTCAACCATATCACAATTTGCTTCTTTTTTAGGCTGAATAACACTCCATTGTATGGATGGACTACACTTTGTTTATTTGTCGATGGACACTTGGATTGTTCTCCCTCTTGCTACTTTGAGTAATGAATGCTGCTATGAACACGGATGTGTTCAAGTCTCTGCTTTTCATTCTTTCAGCCTGTTCATGCTTGGAGCCATTATCTGCAGTGCTACGCCTTAGGCATCCCTAATGTCTCCCTTATTCCCCTTATTTTTGTCAGTCGTTCTAAAAGATCTCCCCCCGATTTCCATTCTTTGGTGACACAAGTCTCTAGGTGCCAGAAGTTTCCGAGAGTCGATTTGGAGGGAAGTTTGGGGTGTGGATAGGCACTCAGCTGTCTGACTGAGCCCTTCCTGCTACACCTGGGGCTGCCTCTGAGCAGCAAATGCTCAGGCTTAGGGCCTGGGGATTGGGAATGATGACTCAGTGAGCAGCAGGCATGCAGGGGGGAATCTGAGCCTTCCACTTCTCGGCTGGGTGTGGCCAGGGTTCACAGGGGCAGCTGGAAGCTGGCTGGCCAGGCTCAGCGCAGTGCCACGACCTGTGACCTCAGTGAACAGGCTTCTCTGCCTAAGCTGAAGCTTACCTGTGTTCAGAAAAGGGATCCTGCGACACACGCTTCCTGGGCAGAGCTGCTGTGAGGAAAGATGAGATGCTAAAGGAGATTCGGGCTTTGAAAGCAAAAGGAAGCACGTAATTCCAAAGCATTCGTGTGAATCCTCTATTCTGCTTAGTGCACACTTTCAGAAGGAAAGAAAAGGCACAGACAGCAAAGAGAAATTCCCAGCCTTCTTGAGAGGAAGGTATCTGGGTTCTCTTTTGCTCTTAATCTAGTATTGTTAGAAAACACGAAGGACCTGATAATAGCCTTTTGTAAAAGGCCAAGCAGAGCCTCAAAATCACAGCCAGTATTCCTCATGTGATTTCTAGAGCTCAGTAACACCTCATTAAAGCCTGCAGAAGATTTTGGAGAAATTCTCTTTTCACAACGTCCAGTGAGATGGAGAAACATCTGCTCTATTTTCTCAGCGAAGATTTGGCCCAACACATAAATCCATCCCTACTGCTGATGTCTCAGTCAAAAGGATGGAAACAAAAGCGCCTGAGAAACAGAAGCGGCTTGCTACAATTGAGGCGGTGCTATGGCTCAAACTATCCTGAAATGTAAAGGGAATACAGGATGACAAAAAGCCTTCTAAGCATTAGGAAACTGGCCTGTCTGTCAAGGGGTTTGGGAAGTCCAGAAGATGCCACTCAGATTGCCTCATTAGCCATGAAGGGACCTGGCCCATAGCAGCATCTGCTGGTTCAGGCTTTGTTTTGGAGCATAGCCAGAACACGCCGGAGCTAGGAAAACATCTCCAAGATCGATTTCTTCCACCAAACATCATCTCAGGGGCTTGGCCAAAGAACCCGAGTCTTACAAGAGAGTCGTTTTAGCCATGTCATTTCCTGGGCATTTAAAACCGAGAATTTTTGTTTTTCAGTCTTAGTAGCTGAGCTCCAACCTTCGTGCATGAGTCATTTAAAGAATCTAGTTTTCCAGCAAGATGGCGACGGGAGAGGTCGCACCGTGAGAGTCTCTGCAAAGGCGAGTGACCACAAAGACTCTCTGCATGGGCTGGCATGGGCCATGGGTGAGCGAAGGTTTTGTTTCTTTGGTTTTGTTTTCATTTGTTTGTTTGTTTGATGTTTTACTTTTTTTCCTTTTCCTCTTCTGTCTGTCTTTCTGTTTTTGATTACGTTCTCATCCTTGCTTTGTGTCTGTTATTTTGTTGCAGGTTTTTTTAGGCTTCCTGTTTGTGTATGGGTGTTTTTGAGGGAGGGTACACAAATAGGGGAGTTTTCTCAGTTTGTGTGTTTGTAGGATTTTCTGTATGTTTTTGGTTTTTTTACCTTTTCTGTCTTTGTTGGCATCTCTTTCAAATGTTAGTTGGCACATCTGTCTGTTGTCCCTCTTCTTCCTCACTCTCTCCACCTTCCTCTCATCCCCCTCCTTCCTTTTGTTTTTTGTTTTTTGTCTTTTGAGTTGGAGTCTCACTCTGTGAACCAGACTGGAGTGCAGTGGCCACCGCAGCCTCAACCTGCTGGGCTCCGGCGATCCTTCTGCCTCAGTCTTCCAAGGAGCTGGACCTACAGGCGCGTGCTACCACGCCCGGCTGATTTTTGATTTATTGTAGAGACGAGGTCTCACCAAGTTGCCCAGGTGGGTCTCGAACCTGCAGGCTCAGGCAGTCCACTCACCTCAGCCTCCCAAAGTGCGGGATTATAGGCTGAACCACCAAGCCTGGCACCCCTCCTTCCTTTTTCCATTCTTTTCCTTTTTCTTACCTCATTTTGCTTTCAGGGGGAAAACGTATAACCCCACTGCATGGACAGACTATAAGGCAGTGGGAAGTGGATTCCAGGGGGTTCACACACCTGTCAGTGGATATTGGGATCTGCAGATAGCTTCTGAATCACAGCTCCCACTCAATTAAATCTCAACACTGCAGAAAGAACAGCCCCCCACCCACAGTCCAGCTTCAGAATTGAACAAAGCCAGAGGATCCACATAAGGAAGAATAGGAGATTGAGCAAACAGAAGTAAAAGCTACGCCCCATCCCTGAACAACAGAATTAAAGAAGAGGTTAAAGGGGGGAGCAAAATCAACACAAATGAAAAACCAAAGGAAGAATATGGGTCTCACACAGACACCTGAGAGACCAGCCACTAGGAATACAGACTTAGGAATGTAAACAATGAAGAGCCCCCAGAACGACTGGTCTCACACCACCAACCCAGACATCAAGATATGAATAGAGAAGAGAGAATAAATAGAATATGAGGAGAAGCAAGAGGAAAGAATGAAGGCATTGATAACTGAGATAAACAAGATCGATGGACCCCTAGCTAGACTGACCAAGAAAAAGAGAGAAAAAGTCCAAATAAACACAATTAGAAATGCAAAAGATCAAGTTACAACTGACCCCGAAGAAATGCAAAAGATTATCAGAGACTACCAGGTACACTTGTATGGAAACAAACTTGAAAACCAAAAGGAAATAAAGGACTTTTTGGTATCACACAACCTCCCCAGATTGAAACAAGAAAAAATTGAGACCCTAAATGGACCAATAACAATCCAGGAAATTGACTATGTCATAAGAAAACTACCTACCAAAAAAGAAAAACAAAAAAACCCTGGACCAGATGGCTTTCCAGCAGAATTCTACAAAACATACAAGGAGGAACTGATACCAATCCTATTGAAAGTATTCCAGACAATTGAGAAAGATGGAACTCTCCCCAAATCATTTTATGAAGCTAACATAAAATTGATACCCAAACCAGGTGAAGATAGATGCTAAAATTCTCAATGAGATCCTAGCAAACTAAGCCCAGCAACACATCTCAAAAATCATCCACCATGACTAAGTAGGCTTTATCCCCGGGATGCAGGGCTGGTTCAACATTCACAAGACCATAAACATAATGAAATACATCACAGATGTAAAAACAAAAAATACATGATTATATTATTAGACATGGAAAAAGCTTTTGATAAAATCCAGCACCCCTTCTTGATAAAAACCCTTGAACATCTAGGCATAGATGGAACTTACCTCAAAATAGTAAGAGCCATGTATGAGAAATACACAGCCAGCATACTGCTAGACAGACAGAAATTGGAACCGTTTGCCCAAAAACCAGAACAAGACAAGGATGTCCACTCTCACCCCTCCTGTTCAACAAAGTTTTGGAAGTCTTAGCTAGAGCAATCAGACAAGAGAAGGAGATCAGAGGTATGCAAATAGGAAAAGAGGAAGTCAATTTATTCCTCTTTGCAGATGACATGATTCTACACCTCAAAAACCCAAGAGAATCTGTCAAAAACCTCCTTGCACTGATAAAAGATTTGGCAAAGTCTCAGGGTACAAAATAAATGTGCAAAAGACAGTCACATTTCTATACACCACCAAAAAACAAACAGAAACCCAAATTAAAAATACAAGCCCATTCAAAATTGCTGGAAAAAAAAAAAAAAAATGAAATACCTTGGCATCTTCCTAACCAGAGATGTAAAAGAGCTTTATAACAAAAACTACAAAACACTGCTCAAAGAAATCAAAGATGACACAAATGGAAAAATATTTCATGCTCATGAATTGGGAGAATCAACATTGTTAAGCTGTCCATCCTACCCAAGGCAATCTACAGATTTAATTAATATTCATGAAATTACCAGCAGTATTCTTCTCAGACCTGGAAACGGCAATACAGAAATTCATATGGAAACATAAACTACACAAATAGCCAAAACAATCCTCAACAAAAAAGAAAGAAAAAACAAAAAAACAAAAAACGTGGGAAGTATCATACTCCCAGACTTTAAACTTTATTGTAAAGCTAGAATAATCAAAATAGCCTCATATAGGTACAAGAACAGGCATATAGACCATTGGAACAGGATAGAGATTCCAAATCAATTTCTTAACCAACTCATCTTCGACAAAGTCTCCACCACCAACCATTGAAGAGAGGAAAACTTATTCAGTAAATGGTGCTGGGAAAACTGGCTGACCACACGCAGAAGAATAAAACAAGACCCCTACATATCACCATACACAAAAATCAACTCTAAATGGATCAAAGAGCTAAACATAAAACCTCAAACTATAAGAGCCTCAGAAAATGCAGGAGACACCCTTATGGAAATTGGAACTGGCAACCAATTCCTGATCAAAACCCCAAGTGCCCATGCCATAAGAGATAAGATAGACAAATGGGACCTCATCAAACTGAAAAGCTTCTGCAAAGCAAAGGAAACCATCAAGAGAGCAGGGAGACAGCCCACAGACTGGGAAAAAATATTTGCCAACTGTATGTCAGACAAAGGCCTAACATCTAGGATCTACAAAGAACTGAAACGTGCTGAAAAGAAAAAACAAACAACTCCATTACAAAGTGGGCAAAATATATGAATATATAAGAATTTCTTCTCAAAAGAAGACATATGAGCACTCAGGAAATACATGAAAAAATGCTCAGGCTCACTAGTGATCAAAGAAATGCAAATTAAAACCACACTGAGATACCACCTAACTCCTGTCAGGATGGCCATCATCAATAACTCAAAAAACAACAGAGGCTGGAGTGGATGCAGGGAAAGGGGAACACTTCTACACTGCTGGTGGGAGTGTAAACTAGTACAGCCTCTGTGGAAAACAGTGTGGCGATTTCGATAAGATCTAAAAATCAACCTTCCACACAACCCTGCAATCTTCCTGCTGGGAATATACCCTGAAGAGCTCAAATCACTCTATGAAAAAGATACCTGCACACGCATGTTTATTGCAGCATTGTTCACAACAGCAAAAACATGGAACCAACTGCACTGCCCATCAAAAGAGGACTGGATTAAAAAAAAAACGTGGTACATATACATGATGGACTATTATGCAGTCATAAAGAGGAACAAAATCATGAACTTCGCAGCATCTTGGATGGACTTCGAGGCTACAATACTGAGTGATCTATCACAGAAACATCTATCACATGTTCTCACTCATAAGCGGACCTTGAACAATTTTTCTAATACTCTAAGAAAAGGATTGGCAGTAGTGGGAAACTGCCTGGTGGCGGGGGGTGCACACCTTATCAACAAGTGTACCTGCATAATAAACATTTGTATACCTAACCCTGAATTGTACCCTACATCTTTAAAATAAATAATTTTTTTAAAAAAAAGAATCTGAAAGGGAATTGACAGCCCTGTTATGAGGCTGCATTCAAAAAACAATAGTTTGGGTATTATTATGCAAACCTACTCTTCAGAAATATATTCCATGGGAAATCTGGAATTGATTTTAATGACACATATGTCTGAAAGCTAAATTTAACTGATTTTGAAGCTCATCAATGGAAAGAGATCACACAGGAGATAGCAATTAGATCACTGTGGTCCTTTCGTAGATGGCTCAGCTACACTCTGGAGGTCACCCTCAGGAAAAACAAAAACCCATGCTAGGCCCACACCCGCCCCACTGCCGTCCCAGAACATGAACACCTGATGTGGAATGGGGAACTTGAGCTTGCTTTTATGGAACGTAAAGATGAAAGTTTGAGGGGAAAGTCACAACTCTTTTAGAAACGATTTTCAGAGAACAAGCCTAGTGTTTATCTCTTTCTTTAAATGAACTTAGCACAGATGCAATATGATTTCAATCTACAGGCCACTCAGATTTTACCAGTTATCTTCATGATGTCTTCACAGCCAAAGTTCCAATCACGTGTTACATTCAAGTGTCACATTTCTTGAGTCTCCTTTAATCTGGAGACTCTCTCTGCCTTTTACAATATTGGCTAATTTTTTGATTTATTGTAGAGATGAGGTCTCGCCAAGTTGCCCAGGTGGGTCTCGAACCTGCAGGCTCAGGCAATCCACTCACCTCGGGATTACATCGCTGGGATTACAGGTTGAGCCACCAAGCCCGGCTGAATGCTTGATTATTGAATAAATGATCAAAACAGAATATGCCAAGGGGTTCTTTCATTTCTGCTAAACACTGGAGTCTCATACAGTGGTTAAAGACCTAAGCTGCTAACAGCAAAAAATGATTCTTTCTGCAGTTGACAGAAGATACTAGAGCAACACTAGCTTCAAGTTTCTCCATAAATTTTTGTGAACATTTGGCTCTTGCCGTAGCCTATTTGTCAGTGATTGCTGGTAGATGACACAATAAGTGAGCACGTCAGCGAATGAATATTTCAACATAAAGAGATGATCATAATTATTTACCATTTATTTCTTCATGAATACTTATTTGTGGTTGTGACTTTGTATTTTATACAATAATTAGCTTTACAGGGAACATCAGTCTTTTCTCATATACTAATGTAAACTCCCTCCATGAGTTAGTTCTCTTTTAATTTTCAACATTATAAGTCATTGTTATTATTGTATTATGCAGTCAATATTCTTTTGACTTTCCCACATGTATGCTCCAATGTACACATCACCACTTGAATTCCATCAGGGATTACTTTAGTTCTGAGTACAGTTTTTAATGGGCACTGTGTTGAAGGCAAGCCTCTCAATTTTTATTTGTCTGAAAATGTCTTTATTTTTCCCCTCCATCTTGAAAAATCTGTGAGCTTCATCGTCAGTGACAGCTGACTGCTATTTCTGTGAGTGTGTTGTAGCCGTCATTCCCTTGCCTCCCGGCTCTTGTTGCTGCGGTTAAGACACTAGCTCTCCATCTAATCCTACTTTCTAAAGAGATAACCTGCCCTTTCTTTATGGCTTATTTTAATGTATTCTCTTTGTTAGTGGTGTTCTGCAGTCTCATTTTATTTTACTTTTTTTAAGTCAGAGTCTCAGTCTATTGCCCGGGCTGGAGTGCAGTGGCACACTCATGGCCACCACAGCCTTCACCTGCTGAGCTTGGGTGATCCTTCCACCTCAGCTTCCCAAGTAGCCAAGACTACCGGCGCACGCCGCCATGCCTGGCTAATTTTTTGATTTATCATAGACATGAGTTCTCACCAAATTGTCCAGGACAGTATCAAACACCTGGGATCAGGCAATCCTTTCACCTCCTCCTCCCAAAGTGCTGGGATTACAGGTGTGAGCCACTGTGCCTGGCTACAGTTTTATTATGTTGTGACTAGGTGTGGGTTTCTATTTATTTATTCTGCTTGTAATTTGTTGGATCAGTGACTGGTGTCTTTCATCAGTTGAGTAAAACACCTAGCTATTTTGTCTGTGAATATTGCCTCCCCCCACTTCTTGCTATTCTCGTCTCCTGGAACTCCAAATGCACGTGTGCTTCATTTCATCCTATACTTGATGGGTCTTAACCTCTTTTTGCATATTAAAAAAAAAAAATCTGCCTCTCTGAGCTGCATCCTAAATAACTTCTTCAAATGAGTCTCCTATTTGATTTATTTTCACTTCTGAGATATCTGATCTACTGTTAAGCCTGGCCATGAAGTTTGTTTTAAATTCCAATTACTATCCATCTTATTTATTTTATTTTATTTTATTTGAGTTGGAGTCTCACTGTCACTCAGATTGGAGTGCAGTGGCCACTCCTGGCTACCGCAGCCTCGACCTGCTGGGCTCCGGTGATCCTTCCGCCTCAGCCTTCCAAGTAGCTGGAGCTACAGGCGCACGCTACCACACC
>CAUYQG010057484.1:0-22172 GCA_963574415.1 Tarsius wallacei
CCAGACCCAGGCTCAGTGGCTCAGCCTATAATCCCATGCTTTGGAAGGCTGGGGTGAGTGCGTTGCCTGAGCCCGCGGGTTCGAGACCCGCCTGGGCAACTTGGCGAGACCTCATCTCCACAATAAATCAAAAAATTAGCCGGGCGTGGTAGCGTGCACCTGTAGTTCCAGCTGCTTGGAAGGCTGAGGCGGAAGGATCACCGGAGCCCAGCAGGTTGAGGCTGTGGTGGCCGGGAGCGGCCACTGCACTCCAGTCTGGGCGACAGAGTGAGACTCCAACTCAAAAAAAAAAAACAAAACCCAACAACTATTACAATATGTAATCCTGGAAGAGAGAGGCGCTATAAATAAAATTGGAATATAAATTGGATTATATGAAAGTATTATTTCAACGTTTAATCTCCTGAATTTGATAACTCTATTTATATAAGAGAATATATTTGCCCTTAGGAAATAGTCACTGAAGTATTAAGGGTAAAGAAGTACAATATTTGCAATTTACTCTCAAATGGTCCTGAAAATTATAACAACAATGATATGGTTATATAGAGAGGAATGTTCTATCTCAAGAAATGGAGGAAAAAAGCAAAACTGTGAATCATACCCATAAAGATACTGAAGGAAGAAAATAATGAGAACAGAGAGAAAGAACGATAAAGTAAATGTGATAAAATGTTAAAAATGAATAAGTATAGGTATGAATCACACAGGATTTCTTTGTACTATTCTTTCAAATTTTCTATAAGTTCGAAGTTATTTCAAAATAAAAAGTTCTTAAAATTAGAAAATTTTTAAGATGTGAAATAAAAACTCTTCAAACAAACAAAAAGTGAGATCATATAAAGGAAGTTCTTCGGGCAGACTAAAAGTGAAAAAACACAAAAATTCAAAAAGGAATGAGAATCACCTCAAGGAAAAAGTAACTATGTGTGTAAATATACATTAATAATAATTATAAAATAATAATAAAGTCTTGTGGGGTTTAAAACAAATGGAAAGATTATGACAATAATAGCACAAGAAATGGAGGGAGTAAATGGAATTAGAGTGTTCTAAAAATTTGGCATAACAGGAAGAATAATAAACCTAATCATTTGTGCTGGACTATAATAAGTCAAAGATTTGTGTTTTAATATCAAGAAATAACTAAAGGATAAATAGTGTTTAACTAACAAGTTAAAATAAGAGACAATTGACTAGTAATTTTTTAAACCCAAAATAATGCTCTTTTGGAGAAAGAGAGAAAAATCAAACATAAATCAGATAGTTCAATTAGAAAATAAATAGAAAGATGGTAAATATTACTTAAGTATGTAATTACTTTAGGTGAAAAGAGACTAAAAGTTTAATTTAAAACATTTCCAGACTAAGAAATATGCCCTACATATTGCTTACATAAAACCCACTTTAATATGGGACATAAACACATGGGAAAAACAGAATGAAATAAAATATACCACATAAATAGTAACAATAACCAAAAGAAATGTATAGCTTCATAAAACATTTGCCAAAATTGATCATATGCTGCATCATAAAAAAAGTGCAAAAAAATTCAAAGAATGGAAATCGTTTGGAGTACATTATTTGATTATAATGAAATTAACTAAAAATCAATGTTAAAATAAATATAATGGGAAAATACTTAACTCCTTTCAAATTAGCAATACAATCCTAAATAATGTATGGGACAAAGAAAAATCAAAATGGAAATTAGTACATGAACTAAATGATTATGAAAATAATATATTATCAGTGCTTAGAAATTTATTGCCTTAAATACATATATTAGAATACAAAAAGACGGAAAATTAATTAGCTAATGTTCTATCTCAAAAAATGGAGAAAAAAAACAAAGCTGTAAATCATACCCATAAAGATACTGAAGGAAGTCAATAATGAGAACAGAAAACAATAAAATGGCCAAAAACCTGCAACAGAAAAAATCCAGCAATTCTCCTACTGGGAATATACCCAGAGGAACTCAAATCACTCTACAAAAAAGATACCTGAACATGCAAGTTTATTGCAGCACTATTCACACTAGCAAAAACATAGAACCAACTATGCTGCCCATCGAAACTGGACTGGATTTTTTAAAATGTGGTACATATACATGATGGACTATTATGCAGTCATAAAGAAGGACAAATATATGGACTTTGCAGCAACTTGGATGGATTTAGAGTTTGTAATACTCAGTGATCTAGCACAGAAACAGAGTACCATGTGTTCTCACTCATAAGCGGACCCTGAACATTTACCATAATACTATAAGAAAGGGATTGGCAGTAGTGGGATACTGCTGGGGTAGAAGTAGGGACACAGCATTGATAAGGTACCTGATCTCAAACCAGGCAAAGTAGGGACAAAAGGGAAGCCCAAACTTTACCTGTACGATATCTGCTTGTATACCTAATCCTGAATTGTACCCCACATCTTTAAAATAAAATAAAATAAAATAAACATGTGGTATTTGTTAAAGAATAATTTAAATAATTGCAAACAACTTTATGCTCGCAAGTTTAACAACTTAAATAAAATGGACAAATGCCTTAAAAACAACAAATTACTCAAACTGATACAATAAGAAATAAAAATCAGAAGAGTCTAAAGTCTTTTTTTTAAAAATTGAATCTCTAATTTAAAACTTCCCTAGAAAGAAAACTCCCAGATAGCTTAACTGATGAATTCTTCCAATATTTAAGAGAAGAAAAATACTAACCATGATAGAATCTTCCAAATAAGGTAAAAAGAGTGAAAGCATCTCAACTCATTTTATAAGACTAGTATAAACTTGAAATAGCTTGAAAATAACAAGGACATTACAAGAAGGAAAAGTTACAGACCAATCTCTGTCATAAACATTGTTGCAAAACTTCTAAACAAAATATTAGCAAATCGAATTCAGCGATATATAAAAAGGATAGTAGGCTGGGCACGCTGGCTCAGCACTTTGAGGGGTGGAGGTGAGAGAATTGCCTGAGCCCAGGGGTTCAAAACCAGCTCGGGCCACTTGACAAGACCTCGTCTCTACAATAAATAAAAAAAATTTGCCAGATGTGGTGGCATGCACCTGTGGCTCCAGCTGAGCCCAGCAGGTTGAGGCTGCAGTGGCCATGAGCATGCCACTACATTCCAGCCTGGGTGACAGAGTGAGACTCTGACTCAAAATATAACAATAATAATAATAATAATAATAGGGGTAATACATCACAATCAAATTGGGTTTATTACAGGAACTCAACATTGGTTTAGCACTTGACAATCAATGTAATTCACCATCTAATAGAAGTAAGGGCAAAAAATTATATGACTATCTCAATAGATGCAGAAAAAGTACTTAATAAGATTTAATAATCGTTTATGATTAGAAATAAGCCTCTCAGCAAACTAGAAATAGACATGAGCCTTCTTAACATGATCACAGTTATCACTAGTAAAAGAAGAAACAACCTGCAGTAAATGTCATACCTAATGGTAAAATATTGATAATGTACTCCCTAATATTGGGAATAAAACATAGTGTTTCCTATTACCATTTCTATTAACCATTGTACTGTTAGTTCTAGCTAGCGAAATAAATCAACAACAACAATAAAATAAAAAGCCAAATGATTGGAAAGAAAGAAATAAAACTGTCATTATCTGCAGACTACATGATTGTATACATAGAAAATCTAAAACAAACCAAATACAAACTGAAAATAATAAGCAAATACACACAAAAAATAATAATTTATAATCATATTAAAAATAAAATATGTAAGCCGCTCTCAGTGGCTCAGCCTGTAATCCCGCGATTTGGGAGGCTGAGGTGAGTGGATTGCCTGAGCCCTCAGGTTCAAGACCCGCCCGGGCAACTTGGTGAGACCTCATCTCTACAATAAATCAAAAAATTAGCCAGGCGTAATAGCACACGCTTGTAGTTCCAGCTACTTGGAAGGCTGAGGCGGAAGGATCGCCGGAGCCCAGCAGGTCGAGGCTGCGGTGGCTGGGAGCATGCCACTGCACTCCAGTCTGGGTGACAGAGTGAGAATCCAACCCAAAAAAAAAAGAAAGAAAGTAGAAATAAATCTAATAAAACATTATTAAGAGAAATTAAGAAAGACCTAGGTAAATGGAGGAATATGCCATGTTTATGAGTTAAACAAGTAAATATTATAAAAATGTAAAATTGATTTAGATATTCAATGTAATCCTAGTCAAAGTCTTAGCATTTTGTTTTTCCAGAAATTGCCACCCTGGTTTAAAATTTATATGGAAATCTTGAAGAAAAAAATTGGAAGACTTACTAGACATCAAGACTTACTGGAAAGCTGCACTAATTAAGTGAGTGTGAAAATTAGCACAAGAATAAACAAATAGAACAATGGAACAGAATAAACTCCAGAAACAGACCCATACTTATACAGTCACCTGATTTATAGCAATGATGATCCTACAATGCAATGAAAAAAATATTATCTTTTCAATAAATGCTACTGGATCGTGTGCATATTCATACAGAAAAATTTTGGTTTTTACTCCTACCTCATATTATATACAAAAATCAATTTCAGATTTACTGTAGATTCAAAAGGTGAGTATAAAGCATCAAAATTGTAAAATCAAATATAGGAAAATATCTTTATCCTCTTGAAGTAAGCAAAGATTTCTTAAGCAGAACACAAACTTACTAGCCATAAAAATAAATAGTAAACCAGAATATATTAAAAAGAATAACTCAAAATATTACAGACCACCCAATAGAATAAAATTTTTTCACAGAAGACGCTATCTTAATAACCATTAATCAAGTGAAAAGGTGTTCAACATCATTAGTTATCCAGGAATTGGAAATTAAAACTACAGTGCTGCCCCAGTACACATCCACCAGAATGGCTAGAATGAAAAATACCTAATATTGGTAAGAACAACTAGAACTTTCTTATACTGGGATGGGAATGTAAATTTGAACAATACCATTAGAAAATGTTTGCTACTGTTTCCTAAATCGAACATTCAAGTATGTATACACATCACCCAGCAATTCTATTCCTAACTATATTCCTTCATAGGCATACATATCTACATATGTTCAAGAAAAGATGTGTAAAAAATATTCAAAACAAGCCGGGCTTGGTGGCTCAGCCTGTAATCCCACGCCTTTGGGAGGCTGAGGTGAGTGGATTGCCTGAGCCCGCGGGTTCGAGACCCGCCTGGGCAAGCAAGACCTCATCTCTACAATAAATCAAAAAATTAGCCGGGCGTGGTAGCGCGCGCCTGTTGTTCCAACTACTTGGATGGCTGAGGGGGAAGGATCGCCGGAGCCCAGCAGGTCGAGGCTGCAGTGGCCGGGAGCGGCCACTGCACTCCAGTCTGGGCGACAGAGTGAGACTCCAACTCAAAAAAAAAAAAAAAATGTGGAAAAGACAGTTGCATTTCTATACACCAACAACAAACATACAGAAACCCAAATAAAAAGCACAATCCCATTCAAAATAGTCAGAAAAAAAATCAAATACCTTGACATCTTCCTAACCAGAGACATGAAAGATCTTTACAATGAAAACTATAAAGCACTGCTCAATGAACTCAAAGATGACACAAACAAATGGAAAAATATTCCATGCTCATGGATTGAAAGAATCGACATTGTTAAGATGTCCAGCCTACCCAAGACAATCTACAGATTTACCGCAGTACCTATTAAATTGCCAACAGCGTTCTTCTCAGAAACATAAATGACCACAAATCACCAAAACAATCCTCAGCAAAAAAAGCAGAGCAGGAGGTATCACACTCCCAGACTTTAAACTCTATTATAAAGCTACAATAATCAAAACAGCCTGGTATTAGTACAAGAACAGGCATATAGGCCAATGGAACAGGATAGAGATTCTAGAAGCAAACCTCCATTTCTCAACCTACTCATCTTTGACAAAGCCTCCACCACTAACAACTGGGGAGAGGAGAACTTATTCAGTAAATGGTACTGAGAAAACTGACTGACCACATGCAGAAGATTAAAACAAGATCCCTACCTATCACCATACACAAAAATCAATTCTAAATGGAACAAAGACCTAAATGCAAAACCTCAAACTATAAGAACCCTAGAAAATGCAGGAGACATTCTTATGGAAATTTGAACTGCAACCAATTCCTGATCAAAACCCCAGGTGCCCATGCCATAAGAGATAAGATAGACAAGTGAGACCTCATTAAACTGACAATCTTCTGCAAAGCCAAAGATACCATCAAGAGAACAGGGAGACAGCCCACAGGCTGGGAAAAAAATATTTGCCAACTTTATGTCTGACAAAGGCCTAACATCTAGGATCTACAAGGAACTCAAACATACCAAAAAGAAAAAAACAAACAGCCCCATTACAAAGTGGGCAAAAGATATGAATAGACAGTTCTCAAAAGAAGACATATAGCAGCCAACATATACATGAAAAAATGCTCAGCCTCACTAGTCATCAAAGACATGCTGATTAAAAAACTACACAGAGATACCACCTAACTCCAGTCAGGATGACTATCATCAATAACTCAAAGAACAACAGATTCTGGAGAGGATGCGCAGAAAAGGGAACACTTCTACACTGTTGGTGGGAGTGTAAGCTTGTACAGCCTCTGTGGAAAATAGTGTGGTGATTCCTAAAAGATTTAAAAATCGACCTTCCATACGACCCTGCAATCCCCCTACTGGGAATATACCCATAAGAACTCAAATCACTATATAAAAAAGATACCTGCACATTTATGTTTATTGCAACATTGTTCACAGTAGCAAGAACCTGGAACCAACTGCACTGCCCATCAAAAGAGTACCGGATAAAAAAAATGTGGCACATATACACAATGGAATATTACACAGCCATAAAGAAGAACAAAATCATGAACTTCACAGCAACCTGGATGGACTTAGAGTCTATAATACTGAGTGATCTTTCACAGAAACAAAGAGCTGAGTATCACATGTTCTCACTCATAAGCAGGCCTTGAACAATTATTGTAATACTATAGGAAAAGGATTGGCAGTAGCAGGAAACTGCCAGGAGGAGATTGAGAAAGTGGAATTGGCAGTAGTGGGAATCTGCCTGGGGAAAGGGAGGGGCATACCTCATCAACAAGGATAACTGCATAATGAACATTTGTATGCCTAACCCTGATATGTCCCCTACTTCTTAAAAAAAAAAAAACTGGAGGCATCATATTACCTGATTTCAAATTATACTACAAGACTGTAGTAACCAAAACAGCATGGTACTGGTTCAAGAGCAGACACATGACCAACGGAACAGAATAGGCAATCCAGAAATAAACCCAATACCTACAACCAACTGATCTTTGACAAAACAGACAAAAACATACACTGAGGAGAAGATACCCCATTCAACAAATGGTGCTGGGAAAATTGAATAGCTACATGCTGAAAAATAAAACTTGATCTCTGCCTCTCACCATGTACAAAAATTAATTGAAGATAGATTGAAGACTTAAATGTCAGGCCTGAAACCATAAAAATTCTACAGGAAAACCTAGGAGAACTCTTCTGGACATTGGTCTAGGCAAAGAATTTATGGCTAAAACCCTGAACGCAAATGCAACAAAAACAAAAAAAGAACGAAGGGGACTTACTTAAACTAAAAAGCTTCTGCACAGCTAAAAAAATAATCAACAGAGGAAATAGGCAACGTACAGGATGTGAAAACATATTCATAAATTATGCATCTGACAAAGAACTAATATTCAGAATCTACAAAAACTCAAATCAGCAAGAAAAAAGCAAATGACCTCGTTAAAAAGTGGGCAAATGATATGAACAGGCATCTCTGAAAAGAAGATATACAAATGGCCAGCAAACATATGAAAAAGTGTTCAGCATCACTAGTCATCAGGGAAATGCAGATTAAAACCAAATGAGGTACCACCTTACATCAGTCAGAATGACTATTATTTTAAAAATCAAAAAACAATAGATGCAGATGTTGATACAGTGAAAAGGGAATGCTTATACACTGTTGGTGCAAGTCCAAATTAGTGTTTGTTCTATGGAAATAGGTATAGAGATTCCTCAGGGAACTAAAAGTAAATGTGCCATTTGATCCAGCAATACCATTACTAGGTACCCAAGGGAACAGAGATCATTACACAAAAAAGACACCTGCCTTCAACATGTTCATTGCAGTACAATTCACAGTTGTGCAGATGTGGAGTCAACTTAAATGCCCATCAGCTGATCAGTGGATAATGAAAATGTGATATATGTACTATGGAATACTATTCAGCCATCGAAAAGAATGAAATGATGAGTTTTGCAACCAGTTGGATGGAATTGGAGAACATCTTCCTAAGTGAACTATAACACAGGAACAGAAAACCAAACACTGCATACTCTCACTTCCAAAGTCTGACAATTAAGTTTGTAAATTTGCCACCATGTGCTTATGTCGGCAGCACTGTACAAACAACTTGGTAAGGTTTCATAACCTTGGTATATCAGTATCTCACAGTTGTGTTTGTGTTGATGTGTGGTGGTATCTTGCTGAGTGGCATTCATTATTGTTGTTGCATGTTTTTGTGTGTCTTCACAAGAATGTCAGAGCTTGACTTAGAGCAATGGATAAACTTTACATTTCTTGTTAAACTTGGCAAGAGTGAAAGTGAAATCAGGGACATGTTAGTCTGAGTTTCTGGGGATAATGCCATGAAGAAAATGGCAGTGTACAAATGGATTAAATGTTTTTCTAAAAGGAGAGAAAGTATCACTGACAAAAAGCAGAAATGATGAAAACATTGCAAAAATTCATCAAACTGTGCATCAAAACTGTTGACTGACTGTGAGAAGCATAGCAAACCAAATAAATATCAATAGAGAAACAGGAACACCTTAATTGAAAATCTTGGCATGAGAAAGGTGAGTGTAAAAATGATCCCAAAGGAGCTCTTACATCACAAAAATGCATCAACTCACAGCTCTGTCTGTGCAGGAATTTTCAGTCAGTAAACAAATAACTGTATTGGAACACCCACCCTATTCACCTGATCTGGCCCCTGATGACTTGAAAGGAAGGCATTTTGATGATATTTAGGACATCATAGATAATACAATGACAGTTCTGATAGCCATTCCAGAAGAAGAGTTCCAAAATTGCTTTGACAGGTAGACTAGGTGATGGTGTCAGTGCATAGCTTCCCAAGAGGAGTACTGCAAAGGTGACAGTAGTGATATTCAGCAATGAGGTATGTAGCACTTTTTCTAGAATCAGTTTGCAAATTTACTTGTCAGACCTCATTTAAGTGGGAGCTAAACTAGGGATCTGTAAAGGCATGGAGAAGAGTATAATGGACACTGGAGACTCAGAAGAGGGATGGAGAAAGGGGTGAAGGGACAAAAAAGTCTCCTATCAGGTACAATTCTAGTTTTTGGTTGTTTTTTTTTGAGTTGGAGTCTTACTCTGTTGCCCAGACTGGAGTGCAATGGCCACTCCCGGCCACCGCAGCCTCGACTTGCTGGGCTCTGGCGAGCCTTCTGCCTCAGCCTTCCAAGTAGCTGGAATTACAGGTGTGCACTACCATGCCCAGCTAATTTTTGATTTATTGTAGAGATGAGGTCTCGCCAAGTTGCCCAGGCAGGTCTCGAACCCCTGGGCTCAGGCAATCCACTCACCTCGGCCTCCCAAAGTGCGGGATTACAGGCTGAGCCACTGAGCCCGGCCAATTCTAGTTTTTAAAAATCATATGGACGTATAAGTTTACCATAGAAGAACTACAGCATTTTAATAAATAAACTGATTGCTATTTATTAAAAAATAGTTTTTAAAATAAAGTCTTACAGTTATTTACTAAAATAGCATAAAGTCAACTTTTTCTGAATACATCTTTACCTGAGAAATCAGAGTTTTCCAAGAAAAGCAGGGAGCATTCACAACAAATATGCTCAAACCCTCTTGGAGGATTATGGAAATTGTTTGCACTCTATTCACATTCACCAGTTGAAGCTTCCGAGGCAATGTTTGTTTTCTGAACATTTAAAGCTTCCTGGAGAGGTTGAAGAATTCTTATTACAAGAGTGATGCCAGCCGGGCACAGTGGCTCAAGCTTGTAATCCCTGCACTTTGGGAGGCTGAGGTGAGAGAATTGCCTGAGCCCAGGGGTTTGAGATAAGCTTGGGCAACTTGGCGAGACCTCATCTCTACAATAAATCAAAAACTTAGCTGGGTGTGGTGGCGCATGGCTGTAATTTCAGCTACTTGGAAGGCTGAGGTGGAAGGATTGCCTGAGCCCAGCAGGTCAAGGATGCGGTGGCTGTGAGCATGCCACTGCACTCCAGCCTGGGCGACAGAGTGAGACTCCAACTAAAAAAAACAAAAACAAAAAAAGAGTGGTGCCAAAACAGCTGTATGCCTTTGACATGAAGAATTGAAGAGAATAACTAATGAAGCTCTAGCAAAGTTATTTCAAAACCCTACCTCTGCTCTCTACCAGGATGTTTCAGGCTTATTTTCCTACGCCCAATTTCTTTAAGCAACAAATTTTCTCAGAAACAAAGAAATTGGCAGGCGGTGATAAAAGTCCAATCTGAAAACAAATTTGAGTTTTTGATTGTTTTCCATTTGATCCTCTTTAAGGATTAAAATCAACAATGCCATCAATATGCTAAAGTAAGGGAGTAGATTGAAATATTACAGGCTTTAAGTTATGCAATGTTCTAATCTCATAGGTATGACAACTGATAATTTGGGGCTGGGAATCATTTCTTAATTATCTATAGTAAAATTCCTACACTGAAAAAAATGTATCATGTGATTAGATTCAGAGCTTATTTGGATCACACATTTAATTACACTAATTGAGAAAAAAATGTTAATCTATAAAACAGATTAGAAATAACAGCACAAATCTGCTTAGCCTGCCAACCAGTATTATTACTATTAGTTATTAATCAGAAATTATCTAATACTCAATGAGCTACTCCGTCACTAGGTCCTCTAAGAACATAACCTCCAGAATAAAATGCAAATTAATTAAAAGAGAGATAGAGACAGAGTCAATCCTTGGCAACATCTTTAAAGTCAAATGAGATTATTCCTTCCTTGGTCCAAACAGCCCTCTTTTCAGTAGATATCACCAAATAATTCCATGTCCAGCAGTGTCTGAGGACTATGGTGGAAGAGAAGAACAAAGAGGCCCTACTTTCCAGAGATAGCTGCCTGTTCTTTCTGACTAGAGGCATCTGAATCCAAGACTGCCCCAACAAGTCTTCATGACACATTTTAAAATGTCTGCCTCAGTCTGAAGTCACTCCTTGTGGTCCCGCTTTTGACATAGCCCCTCTAATGACTAAGCACCCATAATATCTGGTCAGTAACTAAGGAACAGCTGTACTCAGTTCTGATACCATAGGACTCATTACAGTGGACTTTGTTTTTTCACCAGGGCTGTTCCCATATTCTAACATCTATAGTTCACCAAAGTGATGTGCTGTTCTTCCATACAGCGACCCTATGTGCTCCTATTCTCACCACCTCTACTTTGCTTGTTAAGGCATCCTTTTCCTCTTTGTGGACTCCATCTCTCCATGACCCCGTTTACATGCCAGTTTTGAAGAATTTTTTCAAAGCTCTCCACTCACAGGCTGAAGGAGTATGTTAGCACGGGCTTAGCAGAGTAGCTCTCTTTGTTGTTAGACATTCCACAGACAGCTGGGCTAGCCTGAATACTGAACCATTCTGGGACCTGCCAACAAGATACTACTTCACAGTATGTCTGCTTCCACATTGATTATCTCTTCTTTCCTCATGACTGACTTCTCTGAACTTTCCAGTACCACAATTTCTCCAGCACCTAGAGAGTATCTGGAGGAACCATGGGCAACTAATGAGCACTTTCAGAAGACATTCCCATGGTCCAAAGAACACAAGGCATAAAAAAATGACAGAGTATATGAAATAGGAGACATTATTAGGCTACCAAATATATAAGTCACCAACTTCATTACCTTCCCAAGCCAACTAGCCCAGTCTATATGTAACCATCCTGATTCTAATCCCTGTCTGGATACATTTACTTCACCAAAACCTCTTTTCCTGTCAGATCTCAGAGAGTTGCTTCAATAATCTGATAGTAGAAACCCAAGAACATTATAAAAAATATTTTAGTAATCAAAAACACAGACAATAAAAAGTATTGAGGATATGGAAAAATTGGAATGATCATATATTGTTTATGGAAGGGGAAAATGGTGCAGCCACTTTGGAAAACAGTTTGTCAGTTCCTCAAAAGTTAAAAATAGAATTACTACATAACATCTCAATTTCTCTTCTAGATCTATACCCCAAACAAGCAAAGTGAAAGCATTTGTTATACAAAAATTATACATGAATGTTCACAGCAGCATTATTTATAAAAGCCAAAAGAGGAAACAACCCAAATATATATTAGCTGATGAATGGATGAATAAAATATAGTATATCCATACAAGGGATATTATTCAACCTTAAAAAGTATTCACTTGTGGGTTGGTAGAAGACACGATTAAGATGGCTGACTAGAGGCAGCTACAGTGTATTTCTCTTATGGGGAAAAACCAAGATAGTTTCCTCGGCACCCAGAGAGTAGCAGGACTACCAGCACACCCCACAACTTGTCAAAGAAGTGATTATAGCCACATAGTGCAAAGAAGAGAAAAATCAGTTGACCTGGGTTGGACCTGGCCAGACTCTCACCTGGATTACAGCGCAGACCACCAGTAGCCTCTGGATGCAGTGGGAAAGATGAGTGAGGGGAATTCAGGAATTTTATTCTCCTGCAGTGGATGTAGAGGGCCCCCTGAGCCTTGCAATACTCCAGTCTCTCACAGGAAGTTGCCTTACCCACCACTGTGCTCTGCTGAAACCCACTTGGAGTGGTGCAGGGAAAAAAGTCCTGAGCAGCTCCAGCCACTGTATCCCAGGAACTGAACCCTTACTGGTGACTGCTTTTTAGCTGGTCTTGGAAGGGATGGCCCCCAAGGTGGCAAATAGTTCCTGGATGGAGTGGGCTGCCCTGAGGACATCTGAGGCAGTAAGGCCGCTGCACTTTGATATTTGGAATGCAAACTGCCTAAGGCTAAGGCAGGGGAGCAGGGTGGTACTTGTTGCCATACCTCTCACTCTCAAGATAAACTCTTTTGTTCAGCCTCAGCACAACAGCATTACCCCAGTGGCTGGGGACTCCCTCCCAATCCCCACTGGGGGTAACCAAGAGTGCACATGGTGAGGAACTTGGGATCTTTTCCCTCAATATCCACCTTGAAGGTTCAAAACATGCAGATAACCTGGGTAATCTCCATAAACCTGCCCACCACCTAGGTTGGCCAGGCACTTCCTTGGAGCAACATAGGCCAAGCAAAATTAGCCACAGCCTCTGTTGCAGCTGGCTCTCTACCATAAGTACCATTTCCTTGTCAGAGGTCAACAGCACAGCCCATCACAACTGATATAATACCTCAACTTTAGAGAAGATCTGATCCAGGCCCCAGTTAACACCACTATCCAAGCCACCCCAGGCACTCAAGACACCTTGAGCCTTGCAGGTACCCAATACAGGACTACCACAGCTGACAACTGAGAAACTCACCACACAAAGGCTATAACCAAGAGAACACTACAGTGCCTATGCCAGCCCCCTGCCTACATCAAATAAGAAGAAATTGTCTGCCAAATAAGAAGGAACCAGAAAAATAATGCTGACAATATGAAGAAAAAAAAAACAAACCAGCATTCTTCAATACCCCCCCAAAACCACACTAACTCTCCAGCAATGGACCCTAATCAAAATGAAATCTCCTAAATTCCAGAGATAGAATTCAAAAGGTTGATTATAAAATTACTCAATAAAATTCACGAGAAAGTTACAAACTAGCATAAAGAAATTAAACTATTCAAGACATGAATGAAAAATTCTCCAAAGAGATAAACACCTTTAGAAAAAAAAGCTAAACTTGTGGAAATGAAAGATTCATTTAGGGAAGTATAAAATGCAGTGAAAAGTTTTAACAGTAGACTAAAATGAGTAGAAGAAAGGACCTCAGAACTTGAAGACAAGGCTTTCAAATTAACCTGGTCAGACAGCAATAAAGATAAGAGAATCAAGAAATAAAAAACGAAGTCTCCAAGAAATTTGGGGTTATGTAAACAATAGGTTTGGAAAACCTATTTGAGGGAATAATGGAGAAGAATTTCCCTGGCCTTACCAGAGATTTAAATATTCAGATACAAGAAGCCAAAAGAACCCCCAGAAGATTCATTGTAAAAAGGTCATCCCCAAGTTATATAACCATCATATTATGTAAAGTTAATATGAAGGAAAGAATTTTAAGAGCAGTGAGACAAAAGCATCAAATGACTTGCAAAGGTAAACATATCAGACTAACAACAGACTTCTCAGAAGAAACCCTACAAGCCAGAAGAGATTGAGGCCCCATCTTCAATTTCCTCAAACAGAGTAACAGTCAAGGATCTTGTACCCCGCAAAACTAAGCTTCATAAGTGAAGGGAAAATGGAGCCTTTCTCAAATAAGCAAAGAGAGGGACTTTGTGATTCCCAGACCAGCTCTACAAGAAATATTCAAAGGAGTTCTAAATACTGAAACAATGAGATACTACCTTACACCTGTCAGAATGGCCATTATTTTAAGAATGAAAAAACAATACATGTTGGCACTTATGTGGTAAAAAGGAACACATACATTGTTGTAAATTAGAAACTAAATTAGTAGTTACCTAGGGTTGGGGAATGGAAGGAATAGGAATTGACTGCTAGTGGGCATGAGGTTTTTTCTGGGTGTGATGAAAATGTTCTAAAATTAGATAGTGTTGATGATTGTCCAACCTTATCAATATATTTTTTTTAAAAACATGTGTATTCTTTAAAAGAATGTATCCATGGTATGTGAATTATATATCAATTTATTTAAAAATATGATAGACTCCTATGTTCCATAGAGGCTGTAAATTAGTACAACCTCTATGGAAATCAGTATGGAGATTTCTCCAAGAACTAAAAGTAGATCTATCATTTGATCCAGCAATCCCACTATTAGGTATCTACCCGAAGGAACCAAGGACATTATATTAAAAAGACACCTGCATTTGCATGTTTATCACTGCACAATTTGCAATTGCAAAGATGTTGAATCAACCTAAATGCCCGTAAACTGATCAGTGGATAATAAAAATGTGATATATATATATATGCTGTGGAATACTATTCAGACATTTTAAAAAAATGAAATAATATCTTTTGCAGCAACTTGGATGGAATTGGAGAACATCATCCTAAGTGAACTAACACAGGAACAGAAAACCAAACACTGCATGTTCTCACTTATAGGTGGGAGCTAAACTGAGGATCTGCAAAGGCTTAGAGAATGGGATAATGGACACTGGAAACTCAAAAGAGAAGATGGAAGGGGTGGAGGGACAAAAAAATTGCCTACGGAGTAAAATATGCACAGGTGGGAATGGTGGGTACACTTAAGGCCCAGACTTCTTCACCACTATACAATGCAATCATTTAACCAAAAACTATTTGCACCCCCTAAAGCTACTGAAATTTTTAAAAAGGGAAACAAAGAAATGAAGTATTGAGACACTCTGCAACATGGATGGGCCTTGAAATATAATATTAAGTGAAAGAAATCAGCAACAAAAGGCTACATAGTGTATGATTTCATTTATATGAAATGTTAAGAATAGGCAAATTCATAGAGACAGAAACTAAATTAGTGGTTGCCTAGGGTAGGGAATGGAAGGAATAGGAATTGACAGATAATGGGTTTGAGGTTTCTTTTGGGGGTGATGAAAATGTTCTAAAATTAGATAGTGTTGATGATTGTCCAACCTTATCAATACGCTTTTAAAAAATAACGTAATTGTATTCTTTAAAAGAATGTATCTATGGTATTTGAATTACATATTTATTTATTTAAAAGCATGATAGACTCCTGGTGACACGTGTCAGTTCCAGCACTCAATTCACTGAGTGGAAAATGGGCCAGAAGAAGAAATGAGGCTAACCTCCTTCCCCAGGAAAGTCTTAGAATGTATAAAGACTGTTCATCCCTGATCTGATGAACCATAAAAGTACCAACCCAGACAGGGCAGATTTTTGCGTCCACACCAAAGTCAGCTATGGACAATAGTTCCTATCTTATGTTTTTGCCCAAGTCCACCTTCCCCTTTGTTTCTTCAACTCAACTGCACTGATTCATTCCCATTTGTTCCACCCCCCAACCTTAGTCCATGACGTTCTCTTTTCCACCCTGAACTGTGATTCTGGGGGTTAACTTCCACTGGTGCATCTGCTGGGCTCTCTCACGTTTTGGAGTCCAGTTGGGTATGGCCAATGGGAGACACCAGAGGTTTGATTGGAGGGTGAAAGCTAAAAGGTTGGAATATTTATTCTTCATGTCTTTTTTTCCCCACCCCTCACACCCAATCCTTGCTTCCTTATGATCCTGGTAGTAGCTTTATTCCTCCACAGCCATAGCTCCTGCCAGGTGATCCCTCTTTTGCATCTCCAGTGTTCACTAGACTCTACCTTTCTCTCCTTTTCCCCTTTCAGATCAAGGAATGACAATGACTTCCTTCTATTTCCTGTTCCGGATACTTCATTATCCCTTGTGAGTTCCTTTAATCCTGTCCACCTCAGTATCTTGTTGGGACCATGGCTGCTGTCCTATCCCTTTCTTTTTGTATCTCACTGACTCTAGTTCCAAGGCGCCTTGGGGCAACTCCAAATACTGACTTTTGAACTCTTTCTTTATTCTCTAGGGATAACTACATTGATGGCTGGGGGAGTGGGGAAAGAATTGCGTATTTACAATTTATTTCCTTCTATTTTATTCTTCAAATATTATTGAGTGATGGCGACCACCTGGGACAAAGTGCAGGACTCTCTGTATCCAGGGTCTTTTTAGTGTCTAAGAGGAACAGAGATAGAAAAGGCCTCACTGGGCAGTTTACCTGTGCACCAGTGGAATTTTTAGAGATGGCCTGATACCCAAGTTGCCCCAAAACATTTAAGACTTCAGCTTTCAGCCATTGTTACGTCTAAACCTCACAGCTTTTTGTAAGTGAGAACCTGTGTTATATAGACCAACTGGCTTCATTTTTCCAGGAGAGGAATAATCTTCAGAATGCTAGGCTAGCTTAGGGCCAAGGCAGAGCCTAACAAGAACCTATAATTATTTTATTATTGCAGAACTTCTGACATCAAAAGTTTATAGTGGGTTGGACACCTTGTCTAAACCTAATCAGCCCAAAAGCACTAAAAATGAATGCTTTATCAGGCAAAATCAGGTTTGTGGACCTATTGCAAGGAGGGAGACATATTCACTAGAGGTACCATGAGGCATCTCACTAGACAAAGAGATATATAAAGTTAAGACAGACAGAATTCTGGAGAAGAATAGAGTTTGGGAGAAATTTGAATGCAGCAGTATTTTGGTAGACTCAAAGCAAAGCAGGGCTGTGTAAAATGGCCAACATCACATCTAAATTGCAAACCAAACCCAGGGTCATGTTTCTTTGGAAAAAGAAAGTTAAGATAGATGTGGCATGCTGTGTGCAGAAGCCCGTTATCTGAAGCTCTGCACCTGGTTTGCAAATAGAGATTGCTTCTATGTCAGAGTAACTTGGATCCCTCAGCAGAGTAGGTTGTTTCATTTTTACTGATGTAATTTCAAGCAACAATTTTAATCAAATCATTTTAATTTCTGATAGTCTCTGATTTTAGAGAGCAGTTTCCTAGTGAAAATAGTAGTCACTTAAAGAATGGGTTGTTATGACACTTTACAGCTGCAGTCTGTCCTTGGAGGAAAATATAATTATTTCCTGTTAACTTTGAGCAGGCTCTATCTGTGTCTTTTATTCTAGTTTGATTAATGGTAGGGCAGATTTTTACGTTCCAAGCTGATTTGCTTTCTCACTACCTTGATGAATTTCACTGGATGTGTAGCATAAGCAATAAGTAAACCATTGTAAAATTAAGATGCTGAGATTCTGAGGTGTTTTGTTTATTTTTGTCTTGTTTTGTTATATTGGAGCAAAACCAAGTCTATTCTGGATGTCATGGAAATTTCTGTTTAATTAAATTCCTATAAAATGATATATTGGCTTAGGTAGTGGTAGCATGTGACAGAAAACTATTCTTGGAGAATGAAAGAATGTATATCCATATTATGCAGTGGCAAAACATTTGGTAAAATTTGGAGGACACATCACCTTCCTAATAATTTGTAGCTTTAGAAGAAAAGTTCAAAAAATGAATGTCTGTAGCCTGTATTGGCCACAGTTGACTATGTTTGACAAGATAATCTAAGAAATAAGTAAACTCAGAAAAGAATTAGCCAGGTTAAAAGGAGGAAAGGTAATAGAGAATGTCCACAAATTTGGGAATGTAGAGTTACAAAAGGCAACCATTTCTGAGCCCCAAAAGATAAAGAGTTGCATTGAGAAACGCTCTGATGACAAAGTCTGATTAAAACTCAGCCCTGAAGCAAGAACCAAATCAAGGCACAACCATCGGACCATCAGACATATTGTTAAAACCTCAGTATGGATTAAGATGGCACCTACCATATCTTTTTAATTAGTCAAGATAGATCAAGGTAAAGAAAGCTAAAGATGTTGCCCTCCCACCAAAGATAGTTCCAAAGTACCTGCAACTAAGAAAGGGAGAGGGAGGGAGTAAGAGAGAGAGAAAAAGAGGTCATAAAGCAAACAAACAGCAAATTGAAGAAGTATGACCAAAGAGAGATGAAAACATATGTTCATACAAAAACTTGTACACAAATGTATAAGGCAGCATCATTCATAATAGCCAAAAGATAGAAACAACCAAATTGTCCATCAATTGATGGGTAAATAAAATGTGGTAAATCTATAAAATGGAATATTATTCAGCAGTAAAAAAAAAAATTAAGTATATGGTACAATATGGATGAATCTTGAAAATATTATGCTATGTGAAAGGAACCAGTCACAAAGGTCATACACTTTTTAAAAGTTTTTAATTAAAAATAATTTTTTATTTTAAAGATGTGGGTTACAATTCAGGGTTAAGTATACAAATGTTCATTATTCAATGTTGATGAGGTGTGCCATATACTTTTTGTATGATTTATATGAAATGTCCAGAATGGGAAAATCCATAGAGACAGAAAGTAGAATAGTGATTGCCTAGGGCTGGGGATAGAATGAGGTGGGGTGGGAGAAGGTGGGGAGAGACGGAGAGTGACTGCTAATGAGTGTAGGTTTCTTTTTGGTGTGATGAAAATGGTCTGTAATTAGTGGTGATGGTGGCACAGCTCTGTGAACCTATAATCACGCATCCTTTAGCAATGGGGATACAGTGTGAGAAATGTGTCACTAGGTGATTTCCTCTTGTGCAAACATCATAATGTGTCCTTACACGAACCCAGATGGTACTACCAACTACACACCTAGGCTATGGGGCATAGCCTACCCCTCCTAGGCTACAACCTGTTCAACATGTTACTGTATCGAATACTGTAGGGAAATGTAACACAATGATAAGTATTTGTGTATCTACACATAGAAAAGGTACAGCAAAAATACCACATAAAAGATTAAAAAATGGTACACCTCTCTAGGGCACTTACCATGAATGGATGAGTCAGTGAACAAGTGGTGAATGAATGTGAAGGCCTAGGACATTACTGCATACTACTGTAGACTTTATCAACATTGTACACTTAGGCGACACTACATTTATTTTTTAAAAATTTATTTCTTCAATAATAAATTAACTTTAGCTTATGGTAACTTTTTTACTATGTAAACTTTTAATTTGTTAAACTATTGACTCTTTTATAACATTCAGTTTAAAATACTAACATTGGGCCGGGCATGGTGGCTCAGTCTGTATTCCCAGCACTTTGGGAGGCCAAGGCGAGAGGATTGCCTGAGCCCAGGGGCTCAAGACCAGCCTGGGCAACTTGTTGAGACCTCGTCTCTACAATAAATCTAAAAACTAGCCGGGCATGGTGGCGTGCGTCTGTAGTTCCAGCTATTTAGAAGGCTGAGTCGAAAGCATCGCCTAAGCCCAGCAGGTCGAGGCTGTGGTGGCCATGAGCGTGCCACTGCACTCCAGCCTGGGCGACAAAGAGTGAGACTCCAACCAAAATAAAATAAAATAAAATACAAACATTGTACAGCTATACAAAAATTTTTCTTTTTTATAGCCTTATTCTGTAAACTTTTTTCTATTTTTAAAATTTTTGCTACTTTCTAAATTTTTTTTTTTTAAAGTAAGGCACAAACACATACATTGTCCTAGGCCTACACAGGGTCAGGATCACAGGATCATCAATATCACTGTCTTCCACCTCCACATCTTGTTCCACTGGAAGGTCTTCAGGGACAATGACATGCATGGAGCAATTATCTCCCGTGATAACGATGCCTTCTTCTGGAATACTTCCTGAAGGACCTGTCTGGCTGTTCTACAGTTAAATTGTTTTTAAAGTAGAAGGAGTATGCGCTAAAATTATGATAAAAGGTGTGGTATAGTAAGTCCACAAACCAGTAACAGAGTCATTTATTACCATTATCAAGTATCAAATATTGGCCGGGCATGGTGGCTCAAGGTTGTAATCCCAGCACTTTGGGAGGCTGAGATGAGAGGATTGCCTGAGCCCACGGGTTCGAGACCAACCTGGGCAGCTTGGCGAGACCTCATCTCTACAATAAATCAAAAATTAGCTGGGCGTGGTAGCGTGCGCCTGTAGTTCCACCTACTTGGAAGGCTGAGATGGAAGGATCGCTGGAACCCAGCAGACTGACGCTGGGATGGCCATGAGCATGCCACTGCACTCCAGCCTGGGCAACGGAGTGAGACTCCAACTCAAAAAAACAAATTATGTACTGTACATAATTGTATGTGCTATACTTTTATACAAGTGGTAGGGTAGTAGCCTTGTTTATACCAGCATCATCACAAACACGTGAGTAATGCATTGTGCAACAACTTTATGATGACTACAATGTCACTAGGCGATAGAAATTTTTCAGCTCCATTAGAATCTTATGAAACCACTGTCATATATGAAGTCTGTTGGTGGCTGAAACATAATTATGCAGCACCTGACTGTACTAAATGCCACTGAATTGTACACTTTAAACGAATGGACTGTATGGTTTATGAATTATATTTCAAAAAATAAACTTGAATAAAAAAGAATTATGTCTGGAAAACAACTGTGGGTGTGACTATTGACATATGGAGCTGACTGGGATCAGCTGAGAAAATTATTGAATTTTTGAGAGTTAAATTTCTAGAGGGACCACTAGCCTAAAAAAAGAAAAGCTGACTGCTCAGAATTTAAAACAAGTCTTGGTCCCACACTTCCATGAGTAGGAAGTGATCTAAGAAATCGAATTCCCAATTCTGATGAGGACCCCCCCCAAAAAAAAACTAGAAAAAGAAGAATCTTATGGAGGATTTATTCAATGGTTATGGAGACACGTGGATGAAGTCCTCTTTTCTTTTCTGCAACTAATGATATAATCATGTAGTTCTTATTTTCGCATCGGTTCATGTATTTAATTACATGATTGAGTCCTCTTAAAGGGACAGAAGTGGAGTCTAATTAAGGAGCTGATTCCATTTCAGGGTAAGAAACCCCCCTAAGATTGGTCTAGCAGGATTTTTGAGTTGCTGCAGACCTGACTTCCAAATGGGAGTATTTAGGGCATTTATCCTGCCCCTGATCCACCATTGTATAGTATTAAGTGCTGATAACTTGTCTTTTTCATTTATAGAACTTGAAGCGGCCGGGCTCGGTGGCTCAGCCTGTAATCCCGCGCCTTTGGGAGGCTGAGGTGAGTGGATTGCCTGAGCCCGCGGGTTCGAGACCCGCCTGGGCAAGCGAGACCTCATCTCTACAGTAAATCAAAAAAAAAAAAAAAAATTAGCCGGGCGTGGTAGCGCGCGCCTGTAATTCCAGTTACTTGGAAGGCTGAGGCGGAAGGATCGCCGGAGCCCAGCAGGTCGAGGCTGCGGTGGCCCGGAGCGGCCACTGCACTCCAGTCTGGGCGACAGAGTGAGACTCCAACTCAAAAAAAAAAAAAAGAACTTGAAGCGAAAGGTGTCACACCCAAACCTTATGT
>CAUYQG010057487.1:0-54742 GCA_963574415.1 Tarsius wallacei
AAAAAAAAAAATAGTTAGCTTCTCGCCTTTTTTCTTAAAAATGAGTAGAGACCTCTACTGACCTTAATTAAGAAATAATGTGTATATATTTCAGCAATTATATTTAAATTGTATAAGCCCTAAACTTCTCAGTTCCAGAGACACCTTTGGAGAAATAGGGCATAAGAGAGAATGAGACTGAAAGAATAACCTGGATGGAGCCAACCCCTCTCCTTTCCAGAGGCCTCTTGTTCATGTCAGCTGGATGCGGGAAGGCACAGCAGGAGATGCCAGTTGTGGAGCAAACATTATGAAAGCCATTTCAGCACAATGATGAACACGATGTTGATTTAGATTTTTCCTCAAAGTAGATACTTCGAGCCCAGGCTGTCAAGGACTCTGAAGATAATTTAATACATATCTTATTAGGCCCACCGATGAAAAGTGCTACAGAAGTATGACATAGAATCATAATTGTTATTTATTATTGTTATTGAAAGTGCGGCGGATCATCTTGATAGTGAGACCTAATGTGGGGTGGGTATTGACAAAATCGCCCCCTGATTTAATAATCTTCCTGGCCATTTTTATTTATAAATGAATCTTCTGTCAACATCAAATTCTCATTAGCATCATTAGCATTCTACACTCTCCTTGGTAGGATCATATAAAATTGATGGGCTCAAATTTCTATTAAATGCAGTGCATGTTTCTGGGTTGTTATTTACTCTGAGCATTCTGGAAGCCTGGGATCATACTATCTTGTAAATAAACATTACATTCAGTGATATCACCTTTCATTTTAAAAGGGTCTTTAGAAAGCTTTTAAATGGCATAGGGATGGAGCACTCATTATAAAGATTGGAAGGAATGGTGCAATCATTTTATGTGTATGGAATTTCTGGGTAATAAGTATAATAAGTGCAAATTAATATTACAGAGAAATTGATGTGAACAGAGTACATCTAACTTGAGATAAGATCCTCAGATTAAGAGCAAATTCTGTTTCATTTATTTATTTGCCCACAGGTTTTCCTTCATTATAAAGAGTTTTCCATGTTGGTCATCAGTCATAATGAAACAAAACTCTGGGTACTGAATACTGGTCGAAGGATGAAACATTTTTTTTCAAAGACCCAGGAACAGCTGCTGCTTATTGCATTACCAACACCACTTCCTGAAGAATGTGATTTTGTTTCAAAGATAGCCAAGTACTGACCAGGCTGTCTCAGCTTAGCTTGAGCTATGATAACGTGGCATGTTGTTGTCATATTATTATTAGGCACACTTCAGAAAGTGATTACAGCCCTTTCTCCCTTTTACTTAGGGAGGGGAGGCTTTATTGACTTTTGGAAACTATAAACTGAAATAGCACTTTTATGATTGAGAGATAGACAGCAGTTAGAACATTTATAGGATGTTTTAGAAAAATTCGAAAATTTCATAAACTCAAAAGAAAGAGAGATTCATGGGGTAGACTCTGGATTGCAAAATGCATGAAAGCTTACTGGAATCTGTGAACTTCTTAGGGTTACAAGAAAGATGCTGACTTGCTTGCCAAACCCCACTCCTATGGGATTAAGTTTAAGGCCGACTTTCAAAGTATTTCTTGTGCTGCAAGATTTTGGAATGTCTCTTCAGTGAGACAGTTAAAATACTCTCGGTACTTTTAACTCACTCAACTTATCTCCACCCTGCATTTTCAAACTATTTTTTTTCTGTGAAACAATGTAAATATAGAGAAAATTTTTGTACCTAACTTAAGATGTAGCATCTTCATCATAATCCCCTTTTAGGTAAAAATAAACACTTTGTCATTAAAAAGATTCTTGGTCTGTGATGAAATTACCTTTCAAATTGAATTGTGAAAATTAGAAAAGAATGCAAAATATTCATGCAAGTCCATACAAGATGATCCTAGTGAATAAATATTGTCTTCAAAGGATGTATTCTAAGGAAACAAATGAAGATATTCAATAATACTTGGTAAAAATAATATTCCTTGAAGAATTGTTTATAATAGCAAAATGGTTTTTTATATACAGTAAATACTAACAGATAGTAATATTCTTTTGGATAATTACAGTTATATCTTGTTAAGATGCTTATTTAACTGTGTTAAGAGTGGTGTAATTATGGGTTGTTTTTTATTTTTGATAATTGATATTTTCCTATTTAAAAGAATTAAATATATATAATTGATATAACCCAGAGCACATTCTAAAAAAATTATCAGAATATTTTCCTCAGAAGATTTTTCATTGTTTTCAAAAGGCTTTGAGAACTAGACTGACACTATTGACTTAATACAGAGTTACTACAAGAATGTGTTAAATCATTTCTCAGGAAAATATTCTTTAAACTGATCACTTTTCTATTCATATGCTGTCAATTAAAAAGGGAGATTTATAGCAGCTTCTGATAAGAAGCCAACACTTGAAAAAAAAAAAAACGCTATATCCAAATACCTTTCAGATGAAATCTATTTTTTCAGAGGACTTCATACATTTCAAGTAAAATAACTCGATGAATTCTTAAAAACTTACTTCGTTAGTATGCTGAGCAGTTATGACTTAATTTTTGCGTTTGTTAAATAAAGTAGGTACTACACAGGATAGTTCTAGAGTAATGTTACTTTGAGGCTTATGTTCTTAAGTTGAGGAGGACTTAAAAGCTATTAATTTGGAGTACAGTACCTGGAACACAGCAGCCCATGAGTGATTGTGGAATGCGCGTGTGCATTTATGTAAGTGTAACCCTGAAGATACTTGGCAATGTTTTTATCATTCATTCATTTAAAAACATTAAGCATCTACTATATGTGAAGTGCTGGGACACAGGTGTGAAAACATTGTAATAAAAGAGTTTGTAGTCTAGCATGAGTCTGCCCAGACCAGATCATCCTAATATAAATCAAATCATCCTACTATAACTTTAGGAAGAAAAATTTGAGAAGGATATATGTAGGAAATTACAAGAACAGTGAGAAAGGTAGGATGACTAATTTGTCCCCATTTCCCCAAGACTTTCTTGGTTTTGCATTAAAATTCCTACATCTCGGGAACTCCCTCTCAGTTCCAGGAAGACCAGGATAGTTGGTCAATCTAGAAAGGATGTTAAGCCCAGCTGAGACTTTCTGGAGGAGGTGAATCCAGACTTCTGGGCTGAGTCCCCAAGTCAAGAAGGATTATCATGGTGAGAATAGGTTGTACGTGTGGGTGGGGGTTAGGGTGGGAGTGGTGGAGAGATTCCAGGCAGAGGAGGCTGCCTAGATAGAGAAACAGCACAGTGTGTGTGAGTAACCACAGAGCAGTTCTAATGTCACTTGAGCACTGGTTGACTTGATTGGAGATAGAAAAGATGAGTTCTCAGGTGACTAAGACCTGACCTAGCAGGGCAAAAGGTTTGCATCAGTTTGTGAGGGCTGCTGTAACAAAGCACCTCAAACTGGATGCTTTAAAGAACAGAAATTTATTCTCTCAGGTCTCGAGACCAGAAGTCCAAGATCAAGATGCTGACAGGGTTGGTTCCTCCTGAGTCTGTGAGGGAGGATCTGGTCCATGACTGTTTCCTAGATTCTGATGGTTTGCTGGCAAGTCTTGGCCTTTCTTGGCTTGTAGAAGCATCACCCTTAACTCCACTTTCATCTTTACAGGGTGTTCTCCTTGTGTGGATATCTGTGTCCAAATCCCCCCTTTTTATAAGGACATCACTCATGCGGGATTAGGGACCCACCTTCTTCCACTATGACTTCATCTTAACTAAATTACAACTGCAACACTCTGTTCCCAAATAAAGTCACATTCTGAGGTTCTAGGGGTTCAACATGAATTTCTGGGGCTGTAACTCAACCCCTAACAGTGGAAGTAGATGAAGGAGGTTCAACAGGGATAAAGAGACCTGGTTACCTTGTAGCCTGAGAGTGGGCTGCCCTCATTGGCTCATGGTAGCAGAAGTCCCAACAATTTGAGGAAAGATCTCACTTCAGTTCAACAGATACACACTAAAGAACATTGGGAAGGGAGCCTGAAGTCAACCAACCCTCCAGCTACGGATATGAGAGAGTTCCGACCATCCCCATGTGAGCAGCAAGAGAAGCAAGAGGCAAGGGCCATGTCAGCAAACACTCCATCTATCAAGATCTCTCTTTGGTCAAGAATAAACAAGATAAAACACAATCTACTAAAAATTACTCTAAATCTAAAGGCAAGAAATGTTTCTCTGAGGATTGCCATTCAGAGGAAGGTTTCTAAACATGATTTACCAAGGTAATCAGAAGAAAATCATTTGACAATTAGGATGCAAAAATAAATAGTTTCTCTGGAATAACCACAGAAAACTGTGAAGAGATGACAGTGACAGGTGGCAGAGGAAGGTTCAAAAGGAAACCGAACTTCAAGAACCAAAGCCTTCATGACACACTGTTAACTGCAGAACTGATGCCGAAGAAAATAACATTAACATTTAGGGCTCTCCCAGGACACAGAAGTAAAGGACAAAAAGGTAAGAAAAATGAAAGAGCACATGGAAGACAAAAGCACTAAAAAAAAAAAAAAAAAACAGATTTTACATGCAATTATGGTTATTTTCATAAAAGGCCAGATTGACTGATAAAGAAGACAGTTGAAGAAAACATTCTTAATCTGAAAAATACATATAACTGTGCCTACATTTAGACATTTTTTTCATTTATTATGATTATACATTTAATTTTCACAAATTTGTAATTGTATTTTATATATAGACTATTGCTTCATTGTTTATCCTTTAACATTATACTGTGAGCATTTCTCATGTTATTGGACTCATTACGTAAAAAGATTTTTAATGAATGTATGTTATTTTATTATATGACTATAACATAATTTAAAGATTGAATAATTTTATTATGAAATTTTGCTCTTTACAAATAGTGCTGCAGTGTATATTTTTGTTTGTAGATTGTTTCTTATACACACATTATTTCCAGAGGACAATTTCCTAGAAATTGAATTACTAGGTCAAAGGACATGTAAACCAGAGATTCCCAGACTCTAGGATTCCACAGACCAAGAAATTTAAAAATAAAATAAAATTAAGTAAAATAAATAAAGGATCAAAATAAAGTTGTCTGTCTTGTAATTTTGTCAAGTAAGTACATTAAGGAAAAACCCTAAGGGATAACATGGTTATTCATAATAGAGACTATTTTTTTAATATAAAAAAATTGAGGGACTATAATCTCACAATACAGGACTATCTTTAAGCGGAATAATTTAATTAATTCCATGAAAAACTCCATACATTGGATTTTTAAAAATTTTACTCTATACCGGTGACAATTTTATCAGGAATGGACAGTGGCATTTTGGTTGGCACATCGAAGCCATCGAGTAGACCACCCTGCTTCTGAAATATGCGATGCATTGTTCACTATTTTGAAGATAAAACCCTAATGTTTTATTTTGCATTGCCACACATTCTGTAGATGGGTGAATTTAAGATGAATACATCATTTAAAGTTTTTTTTATAGTTCTAAGGGCATCAATACCTTTGTCAGTAGGCAAGATTGTCCCTTTCTGCATTGCTAAAAAGCATCTGTGTCTTTTGGGTGAAATATGGGGAAAAGTCCATGCTCTGGAACAGAGGATGAAGACACAGGCTCTGTATCAGCTTGATCTGGAATCAAATCCTGAATCCACCACTGTTTTGCAACTTGGCAAGCATAAAGGGACATGACATGGGCAAGCCTGAATTTCCTCATCTACCAAATTGATGCTGATATTATTATCTACTTCATAAGGTGATCATATTTTAAAAACTGACCATATCACTTAGTGTATATTCTAAGGGCCTTAATATAAGTTACCTAGTCTTTCTACAAATTACCATTTGTTTTCAAACACTGTAGATCAAGATGCAGCAAACATTTTCTCCATGGGGCAGATAGTAAATATTTTAGACTCTGAAGGCCCTATAGTCTCTGTTGCAATTACTTAACTTGACTGTAGTAGCTTGAAATCCCCCACAGTCAACATATAAATGGATAAATATAGTAGTTTTCCAATAAAACTTTATTTATAAGCATGAAAATCTAAATTTCATATGATTTTTAATATTTTATGTGCCATAAACTATTCCTCTTCTTCTGACTTCTTTTTTCCAATTATATACAAACATAAAAACTATTCTTAGCTCAAGGGCCATATAGAAACAGTTGGCCCTAGAAGTCATGCTTTGATATAAGCCATAAGGAAAAGTTAGAAAAATTGTATTCGGTAGTACTTTGTGAATAACACATTTTCTTGTAACTAAGATTGAAAATAGTTATTTTGAAAAGAATGTTTTTAAAAACATCGCCCAGATGTATGGCAAGAGGAATTGTAGAATTGTTACAGGAATCTCTGGTTCCACCTCCTAATTTGCGGAATGGGGGAACTGAGACCCACCAGGCCAAGGGGGCTTCTCGAGATCTCACTAGGAGTTTGCCGGGGTGAGAATGAGGACTGACACGGAACATTCCTGAATCACGGCCCAGTGTGCTTTCCATGGCACAGAATCACATGATTTTATATTGCACACTTCGTAGTTAACGAGACACTGAGATTTTTATTCGTCAATGAAAAGCTTATTCAAAACTTTGTTCCCCTGAGAAGAAAAGATAAACAATAATTTCACGTGGTAATTTTCCAAATTTCTGTACCATATCTACATATCCAAACACAGCTGTATGAAGGCATATGTTGGCTCCAGGCAAAAAATCAGCCTGCTTACTCTTGTTTTCAAAGGCAAAGCATGTTATTTGTTCAATCAAATGTACTACAGGGCCCCCGCCCCAACTAAAATAAAACGATAAACCCAAACCAAAAGACAATTGTTGACAATATCCCCCACTGACTCTCCATGTAGATAGTAAGAAACCAGAGAGAACAAGAGAGAGAGAGAAAGATTGATTTCATATTTCAGACCAACAAACAAACAAATATATAGAGTCTCCCTCTAAACTTCATGAAGTCTTGAGTTTTCCTCTGGAGGCTCTGTATATACACACTTATTATTGGTTAATGAAGGTTCTTACCTTACAATGAGAATTTTAACTGATAACATCTTAGGAAGCACTCTCAGGTCTATGAGATTTTTGGCTTTTTTGTTTGACTTTTGTTTGAAAAATGACAGTTTTAATTATTTTGTCTTTTTTTAAAAAAACACTTTATTAACGTCTACAACTTAATGAAGATTGTAGGTGTTTTATTAAAATATATTTATAATATATATTTATTCCTGGAGGTTCAGAACTTTTTTTTTTTTTTTTTTGAGTTGGAGTCTCACTCTGTTGCCCAGACTGGAGTGCAGTGGCTGCTCCCGGCCACCGCAGCCTCGACCTGCTGGACTTCGGCAATCTTTCCGCCTCAGCCTTCCGAGTAGCTGGAACTACAGGCGCGCGCTACCAAGCCCGGCTGATGTTTTTATTTATTGTAGAGATGAGGTCTCACTTGCCCAGGCGGGTCTCGAACCCGCGGGCTCAGGCAATCCACTCACCTCAGCCTCCCAAAGTGCTGGGATTACAGGCTGAGCCACCGAGCCCGGCTCAGAACTATTCTTGTACTAAAATACTAAAATAGGACTATGGGTGATTTAAAATTTTTCTTTATATTTTCTATTGTTTTATAATGTGTGTGTGTAGGCATATAACTCTACCAATATTTAAAATAGTAAGAAGACTAAGAGCAATGCATATGTACATTGTATGCAATATATATATTTTTAACATTCTCCTTTCTTTCTTTTTTTAAAAAAGATTCTTATACTTTGGGACTGTGGATAGTGTGATCACTATGCACATTGAAATATGGCTGATCTGAATGGAGGTGTGCTCTGAGTGTGAACTGCACACTGGATTTCAAAATCTTTGTGGGAAAAAAATGGAAAATATCTCATTAATAGTTCAGAATGCTTGCATGTTGAAATAGCATTTTGCCTATATTGGGGAAAATAAAATAAAATATTAAATTTAATGTTACCTACTTCATTTTACTTTTAAAAACGCAGCTACTAGAGAATGTTCAATTGCATACACGGACTGCATTTTAGTCCCACTGGGCAGCACTGCGACAGCTCATCAGCTGTTGCAGAATATGTCTGGGATGATTCTCAAAACACGTTCCCACTCGTTAAGACTAGATAAATGAACTGAGCTGGGAGACTTGAGGCTGTTTCCTGATGTATTTTAGTTCATTCATTCAAAGTACAAATGAATAAAAAAATTTTTAACTTTTCCTTATGGCTTATATCAAAGTATGACTTCTAGGACCAACTGATAAAGATGAGGGAGACTCATCTTTTACCATTTATCCTCTTGCGCCTTTTACATTTTTTCCCACATGCATATATTACCTATTTAGAAACCAAATAATATTTAAAATAATAAAAAACAAAATAAGTGAAATTCTTAATGAAAACTCCACAATGAAATTATTTTTATGGTTGATAGATTTTTTAAAAATTTGCTGTTCAAGAAAAAGAGCTATCAGGGCATGACATGTTTTATTGCTACTAAGTTTGTTGTGTACGTGTATGTGCGCCTGTGTGTATTTGTGCATGACAAGGTGTGTGTATTTACCTTCCGTATGATCCCGCAATCCTCCTACTGGGAATATACCCGGAGGAACTCAAATCACTCTATGAAAATGATATCTCCACACGCATGTTTATTGCAGCATTGTTCACAATAACAAAAACATGGAACCAACCGTGCTGCCCATTGAAAGAGGACTGGATTTAAAAAATGTGATACATATACATGGTGGAATATTATGGAGCCATAAAGAAAAACAAAATTATGAACTTCACAGCAACTGGGATGGACTTAGAGGCTATAATACTGAGTGATCTATTACAGAACAAAGAACCGAGTATCACATGTTCTCACTCATTAGTGGACATTGAACAACTATCATAATACTATAAGAAAGGGATTGGCAGTAGTAGGAAACTGCCAGGGGAGGGGGGTATTGGCAATAGTAGGAAACAGCCAAGGGAGGGGAGAACACACCTCATCAACAAGGGTACCTGCATAATGAGCATTTGTATACCTAACCCTGAATTGTACCCCATATATCTAAAACTAAAAAAATTGAAAAATAATAAAATATTTTCTTATGGGTAGAATTAGATTTGATTGGTTCAGGGCCTTATCTTCCAATATACTAGGTAAAGTATAGCTTTTATAAATTTTTAGTTAGAGAAAGAAATTTTTTGTGGGAAAAATTAAAATACATTCTCAAAATATCTTGTATTAAGAGAGAGAAAGAGACAGTAAATAAATTTTAAAACCCTGGTCTGGGACCCATCTTCCACAAAGGATGTAACTTAATGATCCTGTGACTACTTAAAACAACAAATGTTTTTTTCCAATTGACATAAAAATACAATTGTTTACTTTTAACATAAATTCATTTTTGCTTGCCTCTTAAAAAGGAATCAATTGCAAGGCAATACCCTTGAAATTAAACACCTTTTTCTTCAGCTAAAATTTAGTTATCTTGTATGAAAAATGCTCCCCTGAAATATAGGCAAAAATCAAATTGTTAATTTCATAATCACCAGTCTTACTACTAGTGCTCTGGTTTATCATAGTCTTAAAAAACAATTAAATTCTTAAAAGCTACACTAAGGACTAATTTGTGTTCAGTTAATAGCTTATGTTTCTAATACTATAAAATGTGATAAATTACATAAAACATATGTTAAGAATCTAATTACAGCAAAATCATCATTCAGTATTAGGTTAAGTCATATGAAACTGTTCTTACGAGATCTGCTTTGCCTACCAAAATGTCAATTTCATATAATTCAACCTAATACCCCCTGAAGTTTCACTATGTGTCCTTTAACATCTATTGGAAAATTACTTATGTTCTAAGAAACATGGGTCACTGTTTCCTGATGTATTTTAGTTCATTTATTTAACCATATTTCACAGTCATTTACTTTATAATTAAACAAAAATTGGTGCCCTCTTTTAGAAAGTACATTCTTTCTATAAATGGTTTTTCAAGCTGTTATACAATGTTGACCTCTCATCATGTGGTCTTTGGAAAAATTGAGACCACTGTTGAAATAGTGTAGCCAATCAGCAACTTTTCTCCCCAGATTCTCAGTATAAAATTCATTATTATCAATTTGAAGATATTGGTAACAGAATAGTCCCACTGTCTCCAACTGCTCAAGTTGCCATAACAAAATATTATACATTGGATGGCTGAAACAACAACAATTTTTTTTCTCACGGTTCCAAAGACTGGCAATTCCAAGATCAAGATACTGATTTTGTTTCTAGTAAGGGCTCTTCTCCTGGATTATAGACAGTCACCTTCTTGCTGTGTCCTTACATGTTAGAGCAAAAGAGAGAGAGCGCACAAGCTCTTTGGTGTCTCTTCTCATAAGGACATGAATCCTCTCATGAAAGGCCTATCTGGTGATCTCATCTAACTCAAATTACTTCTCAAGTCCCCATCTCCCAAAATCACCACATTGGGGGTTAGGATTCTAACATATGAATTTTGGGGAGATATAAATATATACCCAACAAAAAAGAGCTATCTCTTTAATACTATTAAGCATTCCTTTCTAAATATTTCCAAAAGGGAAGAATATTTTTCTAAAAGGCATTTATTTACAAAATATTTAAGTTACAATATGGATCCAACTAATCTTTCCTGGAACCTATTATCTTTTTTTTGTATTCATTGCATCCTTAACTCCTGTCTCAAAGGAATATTTACTTGTCTTTGCATTAGGCCTCTGGGCTTTCCATCAGGATGCATGAAATGTTCTTCCACATCTGTTTGCCCACTAACCTCATATGCCAGGTGTCTTCTTGTTCATGTTTTAAGGTCCAACTCAGAGAGTAGCTCTTCTATGAAGATCACTCCATATCCCTGGGCAAAACTAGCCCTCTCTGTCTCACACTCTGCATGATGTCTCAAAATCCCATTTTGTATTAGGTTCTGTGGTTTTGTTGACTTTTCTTCTTCCCCATTAGACTATATACTCCCTTTGGTAAAGGATGGCGTCTAGCACAGTGTATTACACATGGTAGAAGCTCAATGAATGCAGATAGAATGAATGGTAGCGATTGTTATAGCTATGAAGGACCATGGCTCAGTCATGTGGGCTCAAGGGCTCACCATGCAGAAGGTAAAAAATTTCTTAACTGCACTGTGACCCTTTGAGGGTGGAAGATGAAGGTTTCTGGAAGCCTCTGAAGAGCCCATCCAATGAATCTGTAGTTCTAGATAAGTCCAAGCATTTCACAGCAAGGAAAGCATGCTTCAGCGTAAGGTCAGACTGTGGGTTATTGTTGATACTAGATTTAGGCAGATATATGAGAGATCTCTGCTCCTGGCTGGGGTCCTGATATCCACAGGCTTTGTCTTTTGTAAGTTTTCTTACCACTCTACCTCCCACATCGCCACTGTCTTTCTCATCTGTTGGGCCAACACCTTCTAGAACTATATCAGTCTTCTCATAATTTTATGAGCTTTCCTGGGAAAGAATTTCCACACAGAATGTGAATAGTTTTTCTCTCAATTGTGGGCACATAGCTATGATTTTATGAAAACTAATGGGGTAATTCTATTTTTTTCCAAGCCAGCCTTGCTGGGATACATGTACATATTATATTATGGTTAGAAAAGGAATATTTGTATTGAAAGAGAAACACTCTATGCTTAACACTAGAAAATCAGCAAATATAGAAATGAAACAATCAAGTCTGTCACAGGTAAGGAAAAGTGCATCTGACTGAAGGCAGATGGAAAATGAATATTTACCCAAATGCAGTACTAATGGTAAGTCAGGCCTGCTCAACAATTTGAACTTGAAAAGCTTTGAAGGGTGCGTTTTAGGGATAAAAAGATTGTGAACTCCCTCCCCTTGCTTAGAGGAAAAATCTCATAATTCCTTAATGTTCAGCTTCCAGGATTTGCAGGCTACATTGAAATGATAGTTTTTTATGCATTAATGTTTACACAACTGCTATTTTCGCAGACATTTAAATTACAGAGAACAGCAATTGTTGAGGGGAAAAAAACCAAGTATAAATAAATAGAAGCTAAAATTTTTCCCCTTCAGAGGTAAGTGTTTGCTATTCCTAGCAAAGAATACTTGGGCTATTTGTGTGAGATTGTTCTTCAAGTCAGTAAAAACTAGTTTCTCCCAAAATAAAATGCCACTTGGAAGAATACATATGATAGCCTAATAAAGCATTTTTTAAAATTTTCCAAAAGTGATATAATGAACAATGTGCTTTTTATAGGTATGTTGGCTCACATTAGTTAACTCTGTCATTTTCAGGGGTGAAAAAGCCAAGAAAAATGAATAATTAGAGTAAGTTTCACATTATATATCCATAGCTTGGGCATAATGTATATCACATGTTACTTGGTAGCTTGGGATTTCATATCACAAAATACGTGTTTGGAGATATGATATACTATTTGTGAATTCCCAGGTGGGAGTAACCAAGATAATGTCTGGGCCTTCGGGAGAGGGAATGGACTTGGGGTGAGGTGTGGAAGTGAGTTGTGGTAGGTGAGGTAAACACACATGTCTTTGCCCAGACAATCCCTAATTTGGGCCAGTTGTCGTTAGGGTCACTGTGCATATCTTTCCTTTTGCTCTCAAAAATGTCCCAGTTTATTGGATGAAGAATTGTGTGTTATCTTTTGTTTGGAACACATAGCAAAGATGGAGGGGAAGCAATGAAATTAAGCCTCCTGTAAACACAAGAAGACCTCTTCAGCTACTTCAGGGAAGGGCAGTAATAATATTCTTTAGTATGCACTATTAATACTTTCTGGGTCTTACATAAAATTTGAATAGCTCCTTTAAAAAGACAGCTATTTCTATTGCTCTGTATTTTAAGTTATAAGTGAAAATATTGTGTTTGGCACAAATAGAGCGTTGACAAACTCCTCTATCCCCTGTTTATTGCCTGCCCAGTCCCACTTCTGCCCCAAGTGCCACTTAAACATCAACACAGATGCTCCTCAATCTTCACTTTCAATAGTTACCCTGGAAAGGTAAGCAACTCCTGTGTCCATCAACAGACAGATGAGTATATAAAATGTGGTCTATCCATACAGGGCGGTATTACTCAGTTATAGAAAAGAATAAAGTGCTGACACAAGCTACCATATGGGAAAAACTCGAGGACATTTTTCTAAGTGAAAGAACCAGACTGAAGGGGGCAAATAGCTAATGATACCACTTATATGAGTATTTTAATGTATCAAATTTATAAAGACAGAAAATGGAATGGTGGATGCCAGGGCCTAGGGGGAGGGGAAATTGGGAGTTAGTGTTTAATGGGTACAAAGTTTCTGTTTGGTTATTGTTAATAAGTTAAAAAAATAACAACAGCAAAAGCACATGTTGGTGAGGTTGCAGAGAAGAGGAAATGCTTATACAAAGCTAGTTCAGCCCCTGTGGAAAGCAATGTGGACATTTCTCAAAGAACTAAAAACAGAATTACCATTCAACTCAACAATCCTACTACTGGGCGTGTACCTGAAGGAGCACAAATTGTTCTACCAAAAAGACACCTGCAGTCCTATCTTTATCACAGCACTATTCACAAGAACAAGAACATGGAACCAACCTAGATGCCCATCAACAGTGGACTGGATAAAGAAAATGTGGCACATGCCCAATATGGAATACCATGTAGCCATAAAAAAGAATTAAATCATGTTCTTTGCAGCAACGTGGATGCAACCAGAGGCCATTATTCTAAGTGAATTAATGCAGAAACAGAAAACAAAATATTCCGGGTTCTCACTTATAAGTGGAAGCTAAACACTGGGGACACATGGACATAAGAATGGGATCAACGGACTGGGGGTTCGCAAAGGGGGGAGGAGTGGAGGGAGGCAAGGGTTGAAAAACTACCTACTGGTTATCATGTTCACTATTTGGGCTCAGTAGAAACCCAAACCTCACCATCACAAAATATAGCCATGTAACAAAACTGCATGTATCCTCCTTGAATCTAAAATGGAAAAACATAAAATAATAAACAGTTTGCTTTGGAAGATGATAAAATTATGGAGTTGGATGGTGGTGATGGTTGTACAACACTGCGAATGTACTTAATACCACTGAACTGTATATTTAAAAACAGTTAAGATGGTAAGTCTTATATTGCAAATATTTTACTACAATTAAAATACTTTGAAAATGAGAGGGCATTAGGACAAGGATATGATCATGATTCAATGTTTCCTGTTTGGCGTATTAGATTCCTAGGGCTGCCTTAATAAATTACTATATACCAGTTGCCTCAAAACAACAGAAATGTATCCTCTCACAGTTCTGGAAGCCAGAAGTCCAAAATCAAGTTGCCAGTTGTTTCCTTTCAGAAGTCTTGAGGGAGAATTTGTTTGCTGCCCCTTCCCAGTTCCTGGTGGTGGCAGCAATTCTTGCCATTCCTTGGCTTCCAAATGCGTCTTCCCATTCTCTGCCTCCCACGTCACACAACTCTATATGTCAGGTGTCAAATCTCCCTCTGTCTTCTTTTTAAAAAGACACCTATCATTGGATTTAAGGCCCACCCTAAATCTAGGATGATCTTATCTTGATATCCTTAACTTAATTACATATGCAAAGTTCCTTTTCCCAAAAAAAAAAGCCACATTCACAGGCTGTGAGTCGATGAATCTTTTGGAATTGGGCCACAACTCAACCCATTCCATTTGGGAAGAACTGGCTTTTCTCAGAATTATGAAGCAATGCAAACTTGTTACTGGTGAGTTGCACCCACCCCTTCCAGTAGGTGCATAAAAAACCCCTTCCAGTTTCCCGGCTGCCTGCTGTAACCTCCTTCACTGTCCTCACCTGTCTTGAAAGATGCTTAAGCTCAGGACTTGCACAAGTGAATTTTAAATTCACTTGTTATGTATCATTTCCACACTAGATGAGAGAGCAAGGAGACTGATATAACAGGGGTGGGGGATGAAAGTTCTATTTTACTCCTTTTAGCCAGAGATTTTTATTTAATGAGCCTGCTTAGGTAATACAGTGACTTTGGGTAATACAATGGTGGAAAGAGTATATAAAACAGTTCAGCAGAACTTTTAAACTATCCTCAGAGGCATGCCGTATCAACACCCACCCCTTTGCCAAGCCCGGGTGTCTGCTTGCTACTCCCGTCTATGCCTTTTCTTGGCCAAACAAACTTCTTCCAGGTCCCTTTGATCATTTTCTCTTTCCATGCCAAAAATAAACTTTGTTATCCACTGTGTCTGGAACATCCTCCCACTTTCCAAACCATATTGTTTTTCATTTTTGCATTGATTTCGGTCTCTCTCCTTCAGGTGGGGTAAAGGGATGTCATGACATCATTGCTCATATACTTTGTGAAGATGGTGGTTTTTAAAAAACAAATGCTTTTTCTTGAATATGCTGAAGAGCCATATTGGTTGTCTGTTTTACTGTAACCTGTGCATTGAACCAGGCTGCATAAAAGACACCTACAGAGATCCCTGGATCATCTTTATCAGAATGGTTTTGGACAAGTTAACCTATCTAGATTTGTAGAAGAAGTATTGGGGGGACCTGGGCAAAGTTTATCCCTCATGCATTAAGCAAGCAAAATGTCATAGGGCTCATTGCCCTAGAATATGGGAAAGTATGAGATGCATTAACGGTGTTTTCTTTCTTAACTTCAATACTCTCATATTTCATTTGAATTATAAAAAAAATGCTCAGTTCATTGGATAGTTTAAGTCAGAATTCTCTACTTACATGATGAAAATAAATATCAAGAGAATAATTGTACATGCCAAGTGTGTCCAGTGAAGCAATATGTGTAGGCAGCTTTGGAAACAGTGACACAGTGATTATCTGTGCATAACTTGGTCATAATATCATCACTGTCTAGACTACTAGACAATTAGCATCCAGACATACTATAGCTCAGATTTAAGAAGGCCATTAAAAAAAATGAAAGAGAGAGTAGCCCTTTAAGGAAGACCCAGTTCATTCTATATTTCTTGGGATTTGACTTTGGATTGAAATATACTTTCATACTCAGCATTCTTTTATGACTCTCTGGTTGGTTCCTGTTTTCATAAATGTAGCTAATAAGCTATTTCTCCCTATCATCTGTTTTAATAATTTTATATGTATTTGGTACAAGACATATTTGTTTGATGTGATAATTCTCCCCAGCTTCCACCTCTTTTTACCCTTTTCCTTCTATATTTGTTAAAAGACATATTAGTATTTAAAGAAATATCAGTGTTATAATAGAAGTCCCTATGTAAAAGTTATTCTCTGTTGAATCCTCAGAGATTAGCAAAATCTAAACAAGGATATCTGTGGGCAGCATGCATCTTGCAAGCCATTTCATACTTTTTTATCTACTAGAAATTTGGTATGACATCAATTCACAGAGTGGCAGAAGCTGTTCTGTGTTCACAGATCCTCAATTCTTTCCCTTCCTGCTACAACAGCTAGACCACATTTCCCAGCCTCCTTTGCAAATGGGTGGGGTCAAGTGACTGAGTTTTGACCAGTGAGATATGGGCAGAAGTAATTCATGCCATTTCTAGGTCTGGCACCTAAAAGCCACCCACCAAATATACCATGCTTTCTTCTCCTGTCTATGCACTAATAGGGATGATAACTATAAATCAATGTGTTCCCTGTAGAGCATCCATTGGCTTCCAATGCCCAAAGTCCATAGAATATGCATGTCTTTTAATACAACATATTTGATAAATTTCTTAAAGGACTAACAGTGTTTTATTCATCTTCTGTCTCCAGATTTCCAAGGTCTGCACATACATACCTGCACACACCAATGCTTGAACACAAGGCCTAGCACGTAGGAAAATTTTATAAACTCTGGTGCTTGGGAAGAAGCATCACTGCAGGGTAGTTGGAGAAAAAAAAAGTCAGCAGCAGAGAATGTTGGATTTTCTGCCCAGGACAGAGTTCTTGAATGATAGCTGTCCAGAATTTGAGGCAAGACGCTTGAAGCGACATCAATCCAGTCAAACTGGTGTGAAGCAAAGAGTCACACATGTGTGAAAACTCCCACAGAGAACCAAGAAAGCAGGGGGTTATGCATTTTCCCTTGGCTTCATTTTTTTCTTAAACATCCCTTGGCTCTCAAGCTGTTGAAAGAGTTAACATTTTATTTTTGTCCCTGCAATGAAAACATCACACCAGAGATATGAAAAGCCTGGCTTTCAAAGGCAGATGCTGAAATAACAAAGTTGCTTTTAAAATGAGTACTTAAGAAAATGGCCATTTGAACTGGCATGGCACCAACGGGGTTACAGCAGTATTTATTTTTCTATGGAATGTGTGAGCATGTTGTGGGTTGTAAGTGGAACCCTGGCCAATCCCAGTCAGGCATAAAGGAATCATTTAGGTTCCCTTCAAAATCATTAGGACTATTAGTCCTGACTTGAAATGAGTGAAATGTACAAACTCCTGCCAAAGAGGGAACCAGTGAGTTCTGCTATGTTTCAAAGTCATCAAAGCCAGCTTCTCCAGCATGAAACATTTCAGAGCAGAGTGCCTTCCTGTGCAACTGTCAGCGACACATCACATATATACCAGGCTGGGACTTTTGCTGTCTTGTAGCCCTCTACCCTGGTTCATGAAGAAACTGTCATGGACCATCCTCCTAGTGTGCAGCAAGTGTCCTTCATGAGGCATTAAAAACACCTGCGATACCTGGGGGTAGAGGGCATGCGCACCCTGAAGCCATTCCTCCTGAAGAAGTTAGCCCTCAATCCCAAAGAGCTCTTCCTGTATGTGGTCATGACCTCAGCTCTCCAGTCCTTGAAGTTGGCCCCCTTTTACAGTACACTGAGGACTGTTTATGTTACTGATGATTAAATAGAGGATCACTTGACACCTGCAATACTGAAATTCTTATTTCAAAACATGCTGACATGCATGTGGTTTGGAAGAGGACTTTTGGATAGATGAAATGAGTTTTTCATTTTTCAATGAGTATACATACCCACCTCGTTCCAAACAATCACATGTATTATAAATTTGGACAAGTACCTTAACCTTGCAATGGAAGAATCAGCCTTGGCCAGAGATTTTTAAACTGTAGGCTGTGAAATCAATTTAATGGATTGCAACTGGCATTGAACAACAAAGAATAGAATAGAATAAAATCAGAATTTTTGTTTGCTTGATTTTTGCAAGCAGTAAATGTAAGTATGTGTCCTCTATGTTGTGATGGAAAGCATATTTTGAATTCTGAAATCCACTGGCAGAGTGGGTACACTGGGCCCCTTACTATCGAATATGAGCTTTTTATTTGGTACTGTCTTCACTTGCCCTGCCAGCCTCCTTCTCCATCCTTCTCCATGTTGTCTCCTGTCCTTGGGGGATAATCTCTGAGGACTGCTTCAGTAAGCCCTCTTGCTCTCTGGTCCCCAGTTGGCCTCAGCTAACGGGAAGCCCAGCAGGATGTGGACAGAGAGTGGAAACTGAAATTAGGCTTCATTCCCCAGTGCCCATTCCATGGGGTCACTTGGAGCAAGCTGTGTTTCTCAACTGAGACACACACCCCACTCTTGTTGTATTATCCTCAGATCATTCTAGTTCAAATGTACCCTGTGTTCTTTCTAGAGTTGAGACAGATCAGTGAGGTAGCCTTCTATTATAGTAGTATATAGGCTTTATCCAAAATATTCTTATATGTAAATTAAAGTTCCTAGGGAGAAGGTAAAAAATCATTGTGTCCTATAAAGTGCTCATTTGGTGGTAGGGAGGCTATTATATTAAAAAACAAAATGAGGGAGGTAGGTTTGAGTCTTTGATAGAATCAGTACAAATATATTCCAGAGAATAGCTAGAATCCTATTTTCTTGACTGAGTGCATTCACAGATCATTGTTAGACCATTTAGGAGACTAACTATAGAAAAAAATTCTAAGTGAATACTTTTCAGTATATCATAGTTGACTGAAGTGCATTGTTCAATTTAATTCACGTGAGAGTAAAGTGAAATTTCATCTGAATGCTACTATTTGCATGACATTGTTCCACGTGTTTGAGATGCATCAGAAAACAAAACAAACATCCCTGTCCTCCTGGAACCTGCGTTCTAGCAAGAGATAGAAATTCAACATTTATTGTCAATGAATGCATTATATTAAAGTTGCTAAGTGCCATGAAATAAAGCAGGTCAGAGTAAGTAAGAAAGTTTAGGATTTCTGGGGACTGAGGGACAAGTTACAATATTCCATAGAAAGGTTGGATGAAGCCTCACAAATATGACATAGTGTGTAGAGTAATAGGCATGGGAAACTCAGAAGAATGAGGGAGATAAGGAATGAGAAATTCCTTAATAAGTACAAGGTACACTATTAGGATGATTTCTACATCAGAAGCCCAGACTTCACCATGATGCGATATTTCCATGTAAAAAAAAAAAAACTGAATTGTATCTCCTAAATCTATACAAAATAAAAAAATGAAATTTAAGCCAGCACTTGAAGGGGAATAGTACTTGGCTTAGAGGATGTCTGACAGAAGAGATTTCCAGGCACAGGGAACACCCCTGTGTCCAGGACCTTGACTGAAGGACACTGGATCAACCAGAGGCCAGTGTGTCTGGTGCCCAGTTGGGGAGGGAGAGAGAAGATGGTTGAGGAAATGAGGGACCCTCTACAAACTTTGGCTGCTATGCTATAGAAAAGGGAGAACCACTGAAGGGTCTGTGCATAAAAGTGGATTGAGCTCATATAAGTGATAAAACTCTCCAGTTGATACATTGTGAATAGACCATGGGGGGCAAAATTAGAAGCAGTGAGATCTGTGTCATCAGGGTGAGATCCCGTTGGCTTAGCTAATGGAAGGAGCAGAAGGTGGCAAGAGGTGATTGGATTCTGGTTACCTTTTGAAGGGAGAGCCAAGAAGACTGTAGAGAGTTGAAGAAAAGAGTCAAGGATAACTCCAAGATTTTTAGCCTGATCGATTTTTTTTTAAATGCCATTCATTAGGCTGATATCTAAGGAAACTGTGGCTCTGTGAATCAGTAATAATGCTCTTCGCAAGCAATGTGACACATCGCCTTGCCAAGATTCCTTTTCCAAAGAACTCCCTGTTAACTGTGAAGTCAGATACCTCAAACAGAACACCAGTGGTAATGGTCTAGCCCAACTTTCTGCCTTCTTATGCTGATTACTTCATACACTTTTTGGGAGGAGGTTATCACTTACATGGTTGGCCTTGGAAGATTTTTGAATGAGCCAAATTGCAAGCTTGGTGCCAGATTTCAGATTGATTCCATTTGGGTGACCAGTATCCTATGAAAATAACATTTTGTAACTTATTTTCATGTGCATGTAACTGTGGCTCCACACACAAGCAATTAACTACTGATGTATGTACTCTTTTTCCAACTGGTACTAAAAAAAGACATATTCAATGCTTTTTTAAGATTTGAATATTTTATAGTGCTGATTGAGCAGTAACTGTAGAAAAAGGAAAGAATATGAGAAGTCTGCCATACGCTGTTATTAATCCCAGAGAGTGGCTCTTTACTATAATCCAGAACATAAGAACTCCTTATAAGATACAGAATTTGTAGCCAAAAGGGTCATGTAAACCATAGAGCCCAAGTTCTGGCATTAAACTGACGAGGAAAATGGCGCTGAACTTGTTAAGCTGAGCGTAGCTGAGCCAAGAGCATCCAGCTGGTTAAGAAAAGAGGTACTCAGATTTAAACACAGGAGTATGGACTCCTGGTTGGTTCTGGCTCACCATTCATGAGTCAATAGAATGCCCAGGAAGTGTGAAGACCCAGAGTTCCTGGGGCAGAGAGACCCCTCAGAAGAGCCCCTGTCAATTCTCTTTGTTTGCTTGCTTGTTTGTTTGCTTGTTTGTTTAGAGACAGAGGCTCACTCTCTGACCCAGGAGGGAGTGCAGTGGTGTGATTATAGCTCACTGTAGCCTTGAACTCCTGGGCTCAAGAGATCCTCCTGCCTCAACCTCCCAAGTAGCAGGGACTATAGGCACATACCACCACACCCAACTAATTTTTTTAAAAAATTGTGAAGATGGGTTCTTGCTATGTTGCCTAGTCTGGTCTTGAGCTCCTGGCCTCAAGCAATCCTCCTGTCTCAGCCTCCCAAGTAGCTAGGAACACTTACCAATTTTGCATGGACTCTTATTCTCTTAGTTTCTGCTTTGTTTCTCTCTTGAGGCCATGGGCGGTTCACCTTCAAGCACCTTACCCTTTATGATCCTGAGCCTTGATGATAGTCTCTCATCAAGATGTCACCCAGCCACAGCCTCCCCCGTCAATCCTCAGACCTGGTCTGTGGAAGGCCCTGCTTTCCTCATTCTCCTCCTCCTTCAACGTTTTCTGGATCAGCTTTGAGTGATGGGAAAATGGTAAATGCCCTGCTACTCACATCACAACTGCCACTCCACGTGGGATTTGGGACACAACAGCCACCTTAGCATATCCCTGGGCTGTTGCCACGTAAGGAGTAGTCTCACCAGTGGCAACTACCTACGGGCCCAGCCACCAATATTATGCTTCATCTGGTTTTGAATTTTCTGCTGAAGGACTTACAGCTGTAGGAAGAAAGGGAGTCAGTTTCTGCAGATGAGCCTGTGCCCCTGGCCCCAAGCTGTCCTGGCTTATGGATCTTTTGCCACGTTTCACCCTTTCTTACTTATCTTCTACACATTGTTGCAATGTCACCAATTAACTTGTCTAAGATAGTTCCAGAAAAACTGTAATTTCTTGTAATGAAAAGAAGCTAAGAGAACAGAGTTCCGGGGGAGAGGAATAATAACCTTGTCCATGGACTTGCCCTACAGAGGTGCCCTTAGCAGCCAACGAATAACTGATGTGAGTGCAGGCTGTTCGCAGACAATGAGGCACTAAGCAGGTGTAGGACAAAGCTATACCACCTTTCACTTGTGAAGATGATTCCACTGAGTTGCCATAGTTTTTTTCTCCTCCCCCCACCCCATTTATTCAACACTTAGTAATGTTTTTCAGATGTTTATGGTGGGCAGGATGTTAAGATGACCCCTGAGTTTTCTGCCTGTCTCTGTGCAGTCCAGCATGAATCTAGCTGCTGTGATGTAGGGAGTCTGTAGATGTCATTAAGTTCCCAAACTGGTTGGCTTCTAGAAAGGGAAATTATGCTCCGTGGGCCATGCCTAATCAGGTAAGCCTTTAATATGCAGGGCTCGTTCTGGAGAGAGAGACTCAAAGTATGAGAGAATTCAACATGAAGGAGATGTCTTCGTCGCTGGCTCAGGAAATGGAGGAGCCATGCGGCAAGGAATGTGGGTGGCCTCTAGGACATGAGTGTGGCCCCGACTGACATCCAGAAATGTAGTAGTAACGTCAGTCCTACAGCCTCAAATAAATGAATTCTGCCAACAACCTGAATAAGCATGGAAGTAGAATTTTTTCCCAAGTCTCCAGATGAGAAACCAATTGACCAACACCTTAATGTCAGCCCCATAAGACCCTGTGCAGAGAAACCAGCCACAGACGTCTATACAACTGTCAATTAAAAAACGGATGTTTCAAGCTACCAGAGGCATGGAAGTTTGTTACAGAGCAATAGAAAACTAGCAAAATGTTCCTAAAGGCAAGAACAATAAAATCTAGAGTTTAACATCTTCCCAGAGTCGACACAGGGGCTTCCAGGTACTCAAAGAATAAACCTGTATAGAATGAGTCAGGTGATGGTGTTACATGGTTTTCCCAAAGAAAGAGTAGACTTACGTTTCTCTGAGCACATCTTATATCATCACTGCTTCTCTCAAGACTGATAGAAGGTAACGGTGACAGGATCAAAGTTTCCAAGCATCTTTTTGGCTGTGCAAAATCCAATAGAGTCTTGGGGGCACCAAGTCCCCAAACCTGAACTCTGAACAGCCCTGGTCAGCTGATCATCAGTGCTAGAATATTAATCTGATTTTTAATCTAATGAGCTTCCTGTTTGTCCACACTTTCTTCTTAATGACATTTTAGTTCTATGAAGTTTAGCAATTAGGGGAGAGAGAGAGAGAGAGAATTTTCTTTAAGCAAACAAATTTTCTTTCTTTTCTTCTTAGGCTATCAGATTATGATTTTCTAAGTCTAGAGTATCAGAAATTATAATTTTGGCTATTATTATACTGCTGCTCTATTTTTATACAACGTCATGAGATTTTTTTAATGAGTACAGTACATGAAAGCATCAGAGTGAACTTCCTTTAATTTCCTCTCATCTTTATAATCCTCTTGAATATTTTCTCTTGTTCCTTGCTGTTCCTCACTTGCTTTATTCACTTTATTGATTTAGTGAAATGTTCCTTACCTTGAGAGGAAAAGAAACTGGTCAAAAAATGGTGAAGTCATCTAGTTCCTCTGAAAAATGAAAAAAATGAGGGTAGTGCATCTGAAAGTTTTTCAGGTTGCCATATTGGGTAAATTACTGTTTGCTCTATACTCCAGCAGGTGTGCCTGCTAGGTTATAACCTTCTTGTTCTGTTTCCCCACCTATAAAAAGAGACAATAATTATGCTTATCTCATGGTGATATCAGGATTACACCTACCTACTGTGATGGGGATCAGAATATGACACCCCAAATATACCACTTTGGTATAAGGGTTATTTTGAGCTAAAGGCAATTGAGAAGATGCAGGAAGAATTCTCTGACCTACTGTTACCTGCCTAAAGCAGGGCATTAATTTTCAATTTCTTTTTGAGGAGCATCGCAGGGGGTCAAGACCTTACTAAAGTATTCTTTATCTTCCATGAATTTCCCCATACATTTCTTAATTACTTTCCCACTGTTTATCAGCTCTTGCAACCCAAACTCTCTCCCTTTTGTTGAAAGGATATATACACTCCTGAATCTATTTCCAAGAGTTTCACTCCTTTCCTGTGAACTCCTGTGCAGATAAATATTAATAAAAGTTATGTGCCCTTTCTCCTCTTAATCTGCCTTTTGTTAGTTTAATTCACTGGCCGCTGGTTACTGAACATGAGAAGGTAAATTTTTTTCCCTGACAATTGACTATAAAAAAAAAAATCTTAGCTTAAAATCTGGTATATAACTAGATAAATGTTAGCCATCACCATTATTATTTTTCCATCTCAATTCCTTCCAACTTTTTAAAAACAGAACATTCGCGGAGTTCGGTAGCATGCTCCTATGGTCCCAACTACCTGGGAGGCTAAGGTGGGAGGACTGCTTGAGCCTAGGAGGTCTAGGCTGTAGTGAGCCACGATCATGCTACTGCACTCCGGCCTGGGCGACAGAACAACATTGTGTCAAGAAAAAAAAGGAAGAAAGAAAAAGAAAAGAACACGATGGAATATTACTCAGCCATAAGGAAGGACAAAATCATAAACTTTGCAGCAACTTGGGTGGACTTAGAGCTTATGATACTGAATGATCTATCACAGAAACAAAGAACCGGGTATCACATGTTCTCACTCATACAAGAACCTTGAACAACGATTGCAATACTATAAGAAAGGGATTGGCAGTAGTGGGAAACTGCCAGGGGAGCAGGGACACACCTCATCAACAAGGGTACCTGCATAATGAACATTTGTATACCTAACCCTGAATTGTACCCCACATATTTAAAACAAAAGATTAAATAAAAAAGAAAAGAAAAAAACCAAGAGCAATCACATTCTGTGTTTTTCATTCAGCCTCCTCTGTCCTGCAACTCCTGCCTCTCAAGGACAAGCTCCGCCACCTCTAATTCTAGAGGAACTGGCTTGTGCCCCTCCTAACATTGATTGCATACCATTTCACATCAATACAGCTTTATCATATCTTTCTTAGTGGACTACACAGTTTTGAGGACAAGAAATCTGGTTAAAATCTCTATCTGCCCTGGCATCTAAGTCAGAAACTAATACCTGATATGAAAGCAAGGGAAGACTTTTTCCATGACCTCTATCTGTGCTAGGGCTTCATCCTTGTTTTTGGAAGCATACCGTATTTGTCATCTAAAATGAATTTCTGACTTGCGGTCTTCATCATTTGCTTTTCACAACTGGAAATGACGCTCATTTAACTCCTATTTTAAGTGGGAAATGCTATTTTTGGTAATTTCTTTTCTTTTCTTCTTCTTTCTCTTCTTTTTAATTTTTTTTTCTAATATTAAAAACCTTTCAATCGCCGGAGCCCAGCAGGTCGAGGCTGCGGTGGCCGGGAGCGGCCACTGCACTCCAGTCTGGGCGACAGAGTGAGACTCCAACTCAAAAAAAAAAAAAAAAAAAAAAACCTTTCAGAATTTGGGTGCACACTTACCTATTAAATAGATCTGTTTTTTCTTTGACCGTATATGTACATGCACATTCTCTCTCCACTTTTTTTTTTTTGTGGCAGTTAAAGCCATCTGTTAGAGTATCTTCTTCTCTCCTTTTTCTTTGATTTTTCTAAATTTTATCACTTTTCTATAATATCCAATCTAGTGTTTGATAAACTCAGTTACATTCTATGCCTCAATTTTTAAATGTATTTTCAAGTCTTGAATATTGAGCAAGGTTTTTAATACTCTAAAGGGCAAAGGCCGTTTTTATGTTGGTACAGTAGTTTTATGTCTTCTTTAACTCCTAGGCAGAAATACTTACAAGGTTGTATACAAAGTAAGAATTCACAAATATTTTGTATATTTTAATCTATTTGAAATAAGTTGCCCTTGTTAATGTTCAGATACTCCAACAAAGAACAAAAAAGACATAAGGAAGTCAAATATCTTTTAACATTTAGGAAAACAGTAGATGAAATATTGGTACCCTAAATGTCATATTAATAGATCCCAATCCCTGGAACCTGTAAACATTACCTTACAGCGAAAAGGGATTTTACAGATGTGATTAAGTTCATGATTTTGACATTAGGGATTATCCTGGATTATCCAGATGGACCCTAAATCCAATCACAAGAGAGAGGCTGAGAGATATTAGACACACGGAATAGAACCCATTGTAGAAACAGAAGCAGAGATTGGAGTGAAGTAGACACAAGCCAAGGACATCAGGACCACCAGAAACTGGAAGAGGCGAGAAAACATCTTCCAGAGCCTTGGAGGAAGTACAGCCCTGCTGACACCTTGATTTTGGTCTAGTGAAGCTGTTACGTTTCTAGCTTCCATAGTTATGGAAAAATAATTGTCTGCTGTTTTAAGGCACCGTGTTTGTGGTAATTTGTTACAGCAGCCTCAGGAAACAAATTTAATGTATAAATTTGAACATTTTCCCACGTATGTTTTTATATTTAATAAGAATGGCATTATACAATGCATTTTATTTTTGTAACATGCTTTTAAATAATCAAAGTTGCTTCCTGGAGAGTATTTTAATGGCTACATGGAAATTGTATCGCTGCCACAATTAGTTTAATCAATGTCCTACTGTTACAGATTATAAAATTTGACATTAAATAGCAATCATTTTATAATTGATATTTCATATTACTATATATAGTTTTATATAATTGTTATTAGATTAAATAGTACTTATTTAAATAAAATTTTTTTCACATTCATGAATTTTTTAGAATAAAAATTCTAAAAAATATTTAGCTAAAGATATAAAGTTTAGAAAACTTTTAACTCGCATCTGATATGTCTAGATATCACCTTTATTCTAATATTTAAATTTTAATAGCTTAAGCATCCACCTGCATGACAGTTATAAACTCCCACCCAGACACTCAAAACATGGCTAATATTTTTCATGGTCCTTGCATATGTTGTCTTCACTGTTTTTTTCTCCCCACCTGGCTACCACCACCCCCATATCACTTTGAGTAGCTCTGGTGTCTTCTATTGCTGGCACCCATTTTATTTTATTTTTTTTTTATTTTTTATTTTTTTGAGTCGGAGTCTCACTCTGTCGCCCAGACTGGAGTGCAGTGGCCACTCCCGGCCACCGCAGCCTCGACCTGCTGGGCTCCGGCGATCCTTCCGCCTCAGCCTTCCGAGTAGCTGGAACGACAGGCGCGCGCTACCATGCCCGGCTGATTTTTTGATTTATTGTAGAGATGAGGTCTCGCTTGCCCAGGCGGGTCTCGAACCCGCAGGCTCAGGCAATCCACTCACCTCAGCCTCCCAAGGCGCGGGATTACAGGCTGAGCCACCGAGCCCGGCTGCACCCATTTTAAGACACCAATGTTCATTTCTAGGCTACTGCTTCCAGAAACTTCCAAGGCTTCCAATGCTCAACATGCTCAAGCCATGCTGGATTTCACACCCGTGCTCATTATGCATTATAGAAGGCGAATGGCCTCTTCCCCAAGGGCATTCCATATTTGGACAAGGAAGCCACCTTGTAGTTCTTATGCTCGGAGATTGTCCCTCAAACAGTTATGTCAACAGCTGGTCATCTTTTCTCTAATTCGTGGGTCCCAAGGCCAAATGCAAACCAGACCAAGCCTGTGAACCAGAGTGGAGCAGGCTGGGTGTGGCCTCAAGGAAGTGGCAGGGAGATGGAGCCAAGGCCAGCTGGAGAAGTCATCTGTGTCTCTCCTCCACACCTGCTCTTGTTTACTTGTGGGAGTGATGGTGAGGGCCTGGTATGGCCAGACCTTCAGGGTTGCCAAAAGGAATCTAAAATCCATGTCTCTATGTAAAATACCTGTATTCTTAAGTGCTGAAAAGTTATTCAGTATATCTTAACGCTGTAAGGGTAAAGCCCATCAGCAGCTGAATCCAGCCTGGGGCTCCAGGGTAGAAGTTCTGCAGTTGCCCATGTCAAACTTCCCTTCTTTCCACTGCTAAGCTGTCTCCCTATTCACCTTTTTCAACTCCTTAGAACTAAGTCTAAACATCTCTGTATTAGCTGGGCCTTTTCTTTACCTTCACATAACTCAAAAATCTCTTTATGGTACTTTGAAGGGGTTTTCCCCTGTCCTGTGCCCACAATCCTCCAAGTCAGGAGTTATTTTTCCTAAGCTCAATTTCAACACACTGGTACGTGTTTAATACAAAAATGTTTGAAACTTTGAAAGCACTGAGGATTTTGTTTGTTTGTTTTTGTTTTTTAGCTTCTACTTTCTCCTAAGATTCTGGATGCATTAATGCCAATTTTATGACGAAGGCAGGTTGTGTGGTTCTGTGCTTTTCTTTCTTCTAAACTCTCTGTAAGGAGGAAGCTGACACTTCCTGTTAAGGACAATCTACTTTCCCAACACCTGACATTTCACAGGGTAGGCCCTGTAAAAGAGAGGTCTCTCTTCTAGTCATTTCACCTGAATGCTTCATTGAAGCTCATCTTCACTTCCACTGTTCCACTCTCTGTCCATTACCCCATCCACAGTGAATTAGCTTGGAAACTTCTGCAGCTTTGCTCATTTTGACCTGCAGGAAGGCAGGCTTGTTATGTAAGTTAGTGATGAGGCCTCTTAGCTGCTGAAAGTTTTCACATTCCTGATGTTGAATATATTTTTTTAAATGTTTGCCTTAGGAAAGGACATTGAGATTTCTTTAAATAATTTTAAAAATATTTTTGCTCTTGTGGGAGATAATGCACATGATAGAACATAAAACTTCCAGAATGTACTTCTTATTAGCTGATCTTCTAAAGTATTTGATGGTTGGGCCTTCTGATTCCTGAATTGCTTAATCCTCATCATTGTCTGGAATATTATCTCACCATCATGTTCTCAAACACACCCAAAATGTTTAGAGAAAACCTCCCAAAAGCATCAAAAGAATTTAGTTCTATTTCAATTTAAATTATCTGGAAAATTTAATTTAATGAGGTAGGCTTGACTTCTCCCCTCCTTTATTTCCTATGACCAGTCAGTCTTCCTGCTTTCAGTACTTATTACTTTTCTATTGCCCTTTGAATCTTTTCTCTACATTTTGTTTTTGTTGCTACTGCCTTGGTTACATCCTAGGTCAGTTCTCAGAGATCATTGCATCTATCTGTTACTCCTGGAGAGATCTTTATAGACTTCAGTCGTGTCTACTCATGGTCACACATGCACCTGATGTTATTATTATCCTGACTCACATCTTTCCGTGGTTCCCCGAGGCTGCCAGTGGAAAGGCTGGCCCACAGCACAGTGCAGAGTAAGCCCTCTAAGACCTGGCCCTTGGCTCTGGGCTCAATTCTCATCACTTACCTCTCCAGTGTTTTTCCCACTCCAGAATAATTAGAAATCCTCAAGGAATTAAAAGTGAGACCACTCTCTGAGAGTTAAGTAGTAAATCCAAAGCCTAAAGGATTAAGATAGAAATCATCGAAGTCACCGTGAGGAGATAGGCTGGGTAGTCAGAGGGTGAGCTTCCTTTGCAAAACAATTGAGTCTCATAACACACTGAGAACATTTGTCAGTCAGAAGGGAATTGGCCACTCTTAATTTAAAAAATAAAGATAAAGCCCTTGTCCCAGAGGGAAAAGGGCTCATAGCTAGTGGATTTAACGTATTCTAGTTTTGCCAACAGCAAGTAATTTTTTTCATCTTTATTTTAGATTCAGAGAATACATATGCATGCTCATTTCATGGACATATTGTGTAGTGGTGAGGATTGGGTCTCAGGTGGCCCATTCACCGGATAGTGAACATTGTACCCCATAGGTAATTTCTGAACCCTTAACCCCCCTCCTACCCCTTAGCACTGATCCCACAGCCACACCCAATGGGAAAGGCAGAGGCATGAAGGACAACTGCACTAAGTGCTATTATTTCTATCTTTGTGACCATTTAGCTCCTGCATATGAATAAGAACATGCAGTGTTTTGTTTTCTGTTTCTGAGTCAGTTCACTTAGGATGATGATCTCCAGTTCCATCCATGTTGTTGCAAAGAACATGAATTCATTCTTTATTATAGCTGCGTAGTATTCCATTCCATTTGGTGTATAGCGGTCCCTTTCCTCCACAACAGCACCAACATTTATTGTTCTTTGGCTTTCTAGTAATAGCCATTCTGATTGGTGTGAGATGATATCCCATTGTGGTTTTAATTTGCGTTTCTCTGATGGTTAGTAATGCTGAACATTTTTACATATGCTTGTTGGTCACTTGTGTGTCTTCTTTTGAGAAGTGTCTATTCATGTCCTTTGCCTACTTTCTGATGGGGTTGTGTTTTTTTTTCACATGCAGTTGTTTGAATTCCTTGAAGGTTATGGATATTAACTCTTTGAGTTTTAATTTTCAATTATTTTATCCCACTCAGTAGGTTTTCTGTTCACTCTTGATTACTTCTTTTGCTGTGCAGAAACTTTTTAGTTTAATTAAGTCCCATTTGGATATTTTAGTTTTTGCTGCAACAGCAAGTTATTTTTATTGTGATCATGAATCCTTCAGGCCATCTTAGCCCAGAGATGTGAGCTCTAAGTTTCATCTACCAGTGCTCTCAATCAGGCGTGATTCAGCTCCGCCTACAGGACATTTGAGAGTACTTAGGGATGGTTTAATTTGTCACAATGACTGAGGGCCTCTCACTGATTTTTTTTCAATAGCAGAGTCAGGGGAGCTAATGGTCCAGCAACACACAGAATGGTGACCACACCATAAGGAACCCCATTCCATGCCAGTTGCACCACCACTGAGAACATAGAATCTTCATTTGGATCTCAGCTTCCTATTTTGGATCTGCTTGCAATAAGAGTTTGAGGGAGCTCTGGATTCATGGACATCTAGTCTAATGAACTTGCTGGCAAAGTCACCCCAATGACTAGAAAATTCGCCCAATTCCAATTACAAAGTTCCAAGGAACAATTCCAATTGAAGCCATTTAGTGCAGGTGCCCTTCATGCCTCAGCCTTTCCCATTGGGTGTGGCTGTGGGGATCAGTGCTATGATCGACTCAGTTTGGGTTGTAAGCCCACCTCTATGACTATAACCAGGATATATCTCAGAAGAAAGGGTGAAGCATGTGGGGTACTATGTAGACACAAATAGTAGCCATCACAGCTAGTTTGTTTCCCAGTAAAATCTGTGTAAAATTTATATTCTGAGCTGACCATTGGGTCACATCCTCCATTGTTCCAAGGAACTAAATGACTCAACAGTTAGTTTTATATCCAACTTCAAAGATTCAAACCAAGTGCACTAGGTTCCTTGGGCTGCTGTAAAAAAAAAAAAACACCACAAATTTGGTATCTTCAAACAATAGAGATTTGTTCTCTCACAATTGTGGGGGCCAGAAATCTGAAACCAATGTATCAGCAGAGTTGGTTCCTTCTGAGGGCTCTGGAGAGGATCTGGTCCACGCAACTCTCCCAGTTTCTGATGACTACTGGTACTCTTTGGTACTCTTTGACTTGAGACTGAATGACTCCATCTTCACCTCTGTGTTTACCTGGCTTTCTCTTCTGGGTCCCTATGTCTCAAATCTCCCTATTCTCTTTGAAGGACACATGTCATTAGATTTAAGGTCCTAATCCAGGAGGATTTCATCCTGAGATCCTTAACTTAATAATTATATCTTAAAAGACCTTGTTTCCAAATAAGATCATATTCATCGGTACCAGGGGTTAAGAAATGGACACATCTTTTATGGAGACACTATTTAACCTACTACACTTAGTGATATGGTATCTCCAGGAAGCAAAGGTAGCTTTTCCTATCCTGGGTGACTTTGTTCTCCAAATGCATAATCTATACCCATAGAACATGAATCATTCATAACAAGCACACTTTCCAAAAGCAAAGTTACGGAACAAATGTGTGGATAGAGAAAATGAACCCCAATTAAGGTCCCTTTGTGATTGGCCTCTTAGAAAAGCATTAACACTAATCTTCAGTGAAAAGCATTGTAAAATTGAGATTGAATGGGAAGATGGTGTTTGAAATGGCCTGGGTTCCCTTTAATGGAATGAAGAGAGGCAGAATTTACTGTGATTATGACATGCTTTTAGCCACATGAGGAGTCAGGGTCAGAGAATTAAGTGAAACCAACAAAAACTGTGTTCCAACTGTGGTTTCTGTTTTCGGAGAATTTGTGAATTACTATGATCAATGGGCAGTGGAAACATTCTCTTTTCATTCACGATAGCGTCAGAGCTCTTGTGAACTAGGTTCTTTCTAACTTCCAGGATAGCCTCTTTTTTTTTTTTTTAATCTGCATTTAAAGATGTTCTTCTTTCATTATTAGAGCATTGAGAAATGATGTCTTTAACTGGCACTGATGACAAGAACTCTCTTTGGTCAAGTTAAGAAATTAGCACATAATTAATTTTATTATTTAAAAAAGTCATAATGTTCCCTTGTCAATTGTCAGTCATACATGGCTCAAAGGTAATGTCCTTACAGAGCCCTTTCCTCTACCTGAAGCATCCCCCCTTCTCCCCTTCTGCCCTCCACCTGTATATCCTCCCCTCCTCCCACACTGTAACTCTTTGCCTCTACTTTATTTTTCTTCATGGTTCTGTTGATGCTTTATTGAGGATATATTTATTTGGCAGTGGTCTATTTCATTTCTAGACTGTAAGCTCTAGGAGGACACTGACTTGATTGCCTTCTATATCCAAGAACAATGCATGGCCCACAAGAGACCTTCAATCAGTATTTGTCAAATCAGTGGATATGTCCACTTGTGAATTCATTTGCTGTGTGCTATGTCACCTGACTCGTTTTCTTCTCAGAAAAATACTATGACACAGATGCCGGTATGAGTCAGAATTATTCTCACTAGAGAAACATCCTTACTTCTTGGGTACCCATATTGCTCTGCCACCTCCTATCTGGTTGCTAGGCCTTTGTTTCTATGAAATGTAATGATAATTGTACCTGTCTTGTAGAGTTGTTATAATTAGAATTAAATGGCATTGCATTTGCTGAGAATAGAACCTGGCACACCAGTAAGTATTCAATAAATATTCATTATTAGTGTACCCTATTACAGATGAGGAAGCTAGACCCAAACTTAAGCAAGGATGCATTGATGCAGGTGGAGGAAACAGAATCTGAGCCTGGATCTGACTCTTCTAGAATCCAAGTCAAGTCTTGACCACCACATTAATTTACTTGATGAATTTGAAGAATAGAATTGAAAGAAAATGGACTGATGTCAAGGAGGTGCTAAGCCAATCTGAAGGCCGGAATATCTAATACCACAAATGGCACTGCTGCCAGATGGATCAGGGGACATTGACCATTTTGGGGAAACGATATTGGTGAATGTGGAAAAATATTTCATGGCTATGCAAAACCAAGTCTGATAAGTTTCATTTTGACTTCTTAGAGTTGGCGATACAAGAGGAGCAGGCCAACCTATGCCGATTTACCAATAAGCAAAGTTCATTAGATCCACTTCAAAAGTTAAGTTTAGTTCAAGCTGTGGCATTGCATGACAAAAAAGTAGATGTCAACCAGGTGACTCACTGCGGGGCCAACCCTACCGAACTGCAACTGCTGTAATACCAGATTCCTACCTTGCCTTTACCACAACATGTTTGCTATTGCTTCTTGACTGTCTGCTTCTTAGTGCATGGATCAGTCAAGTCCATGGACAATCCAGAATACAGACACATTGTTCTGTCTTTTCAACCTCATCTTACCTTCCTTAAGACATTCAAACATAGGACTTGCAATGTGCATGGAAAGAGGCATTAGTTAGGGGAAAAAGTAAACTGATGTCTTATTAATATGGAATCTCACTGTACTTTAGGGTATAATATTTGGCAACAATTATTGTAATTTCATATTATTGGAACCCAAACTAGTTGCACAATTTTAGGACATTCTTGAGCATATGTTAGAAAAGGGGATGAGATTTTAAATTTTTCCCATGGACAACATGCAGCACAATTGTGATTCAGAACTAAGAACTCTGTGTGTCATAGTTGTGCTTCATTTATTAGGTATCTGGGTTATCAAGCCTTCAGGACATCTGAAATATTGCCAATAGAGTCTTGAAATCCAAGCCAAAATATTGAATCTGTTGACCTTCTTTTCTTATGTGCATCTTTTAGAAATAAAATCTGTTGAAGGCAATTGACCAGTTCAGTTACTTAGCTGCAACAGGAAAAGATAAAAATAATATGCTCAAATATTTATTTACTTAGCTAATCACAATCAATTCTGGCAAGTAGATTACTTTCTTCTTATTGGCAACACCATCAAATGACCGCTCCAATACATTCAGTGTAATCATAGTAACTTGAATGTGTTGATTTCTCAAGAGTTGATTTCCTGATATTCTGTAGCAAAATTAATGAATTTCCATGATTACTTGTTTTTATTTGATTTATCTCTGGATTTAGGGTCTCCAGAGAATATTCACATAGTTTTCTTTTGAACTTTGCTCACCAGAAAAAGAATCACCTATTCTATTCTACTGTGGTTGTTGGGAATTAACATTATACCCTTAAATACAGTGAAATTTTGTATAAATAAAATATCAGTTTACATTGTTTCCTAACTTATACCTCTTTTCTACACACATTGCATGTCCTATGTTAAGCATATCTTAAATTACTACCGTGTATACTGTACTTAGATAATGTTGTCTTTTAAAAAATCCAATAAATTACCTACTACTTCATTGTTGTACTGTGCCATATAGAATATAGCAGATGGAGGTTCTTGTAAAAACTCCTAGTGATCACTTAAGCACATCCTTGAGAGACATAGAGTCCTCCTCCAGAAAGCCCATGGTGGGGTTTCCTGTACCAAGTGCTAAATGCTTAACATCTTTAGTGAGACCTCCTGGGCTGTTGCCCAAACCAGCGGTGAATACTGAGCTGTGAGAATCTGTTAGAAAGCTCTTTGTTTGCCAGGAATGAGAAAATCCATATCGACTATTTTATTCTGCTCTTTTGATATGTTTTGTTATTGTTGATGGCAAAGGACAGGAAGCTGCCATGTGTTAGTTTCCTTCAGTCTCCTCTTTCCCAAGGTCTGTAGAACTATGCTTTCCTTGGTCAAGGGGATTTTCTGGCTTTAATAAATATTTTGTGCTCTGGATTTTTGTATGCAAGGAAGAAGGTGTCCATGTTCAAATATCCGGAAGGAAAAAAAAGACTCAATTTTGAAAAGGATTAAGAGAAGATAAGTCAAAGTAATAGCTCGCTGTCTCTCTCTTTCTCTTTCTCAATCTCTCTCTCTCTCTCCCCACACACACAAATAAATAAATATATAAATAAAAGAGTGTATTGCACCCACATTATGTCAGAATTTCAAAATAACTTCTCAGGTTGTTTAAGAAGTAACTTTCTAAATCATATAAAATTGCTGTAATAGCAAATAAGGTACTTTCTAATTAAAAGATGTTTGTCTTGTAGTAGTTGGGCATAGGTGACCCCAAACTCTCTAGACCATAGATTATGTCTAATGCAATCTTCTTCATGCTACTGATACTTGTACCTGGATAATTCTTTATTGAGAGAGGCTGTCTAGTGCTTTGTAGAATGTTTAGCAGCATCTCTGATCTCTTCTCATTAAATGCCAGTAACACATTTGCTTCCCCATTCGTGACAACAAAAAGGTCTCCAGACATTGTCAAATGTCTCCTGGGAAGGAAAATCATCCTCTCCCTCTTGAGAACCATTTCTATAGTACAAGGATAGCAAGGAGGTTCAACTTTCTCATTGGTAGGTCATGGATATCTGGAGGACTGAGTTGAGGAAGATTCTGAAGGCTCAACTGGAAAGAATGTCTTTATCAATTATCAAGGTCTTCCATGAGGGTGTTTGGCAGTAGGAGATGGTGCTGTATTAGTCAGGGGCTCTCCAGAGAACCAAGAAAGGGAGAGGGAGACACACACACACACACACAGAGAGAGAGAGAGAGAGAGAGAGAGAGAGGGAGAAAAAGAGGAAGAGGGAGATAGAGATTAATTTTAAGAAATTGGTCCATGGAACAGTGGAGGCCAGCAAGTCCAAAATATACAGGCTAGGGTGGTAGAATGGAGACCCCTAGAAGAGTTACAGTTTGAATCCAAAGGCAGTGTGCTGGCAAAATTCCTTCTTGCTTTGGTGAGGTCAATCTTTTTCTATTAAGATTTTCAACTGATTGGATGATGGTCCCCTATATTATGAAGGAAAGTCTGCCTTACTTAAAGTTTACTTATTTAAGTGTTAATCTCATCGAAAAATACTTTCATAGAAATATCTGGAATAATGTTTGACCAAATATCTGGGTACCATGGCCAAGTCAAGTTGACACATAAAATTAACTACCACAAGTGTCTATCTCTCTAGCAAAGCACTTTAGACTGAACACCAGCCATGTCCATTAGGTGGATCCTGGGGGGAGGAATTAGCCTGCACATCCTAGTAGTAGCACACTATGTCTCTGCTGTTCTAGTCAGATTGACATGTCTAAGTTGGCAAAGGAAAGAAATCAGAAAATGACAGTGGAATCTAAGGTACAAATAAGAAGAGAAGAGGAGGCGTACTGGCCAGAAAAATGGAGGCAAATGTATTCCAGATTGAGGGGACAGGAGGTAGATTTGAAAATGTAAAGAACAATACATACTGCAACAGATGAATCTCACTAGCATGAGCTTGAGGGAAAGGAGTTATACTCTGGAAGATTCTATTTCTATCAAATCAAAAATAGAAAAAAAAAATATATGGCATTATAAGTCAGGAAGATTGTTGCCCGGGGCTTTTGGGTGCTGCTCATGTTCTCTTGAGCTTGGTGCTGGATGCATGAGTGGGTTCTGTTTGGACAACTCCTTAGGCTATGCTCATGATATATACACTTATCAGCATGTGTATTATACATGAGTAAAGATGTAAAAGGAAAAGGCACAAGTAGCAAGGAAATGAGAGTGAGGGTGAAAGAAAAAGAGAAAGAAAGTAAAAAAAAAGGAAGGAAGAAAGGAAGGAAAGAAAGAGGGAGGCAGAAACAATGGTGGAATTGTTAAATTCTTAAATCATAAGCTAGTCATGCTCTTTTTACAATCATTTAATACTAATTATGCAAGCATTAACAAATTATTATTTTTCATTAAACGAAGAGTTTTTTTTAAAAACTGAAAATATCCATTTTTGATTGATTGGATAACAAGACCACATGACCACAGGAGGGCATGAACTATACAACCCTTCCTATGACAGGTACATAAATTCTTCACAAAATTAAAGAAGAACTCAGCTAAGCTAGATAGATTTTTTTTTTTTTTTAAGAGACAAGGTCTTGCTCTGTCGCTCAGGCTGGAGTGCATTAGTTCAATCATAGCTCATTGTAGCCTGAAACTCCTGGACTCAAGGGATCCTCCTACCTTTGTCTGCCAGGCAGTTAGGACTACAGGCATGCACCACCATGACCAACTAATTTATTTATTTATTTATTTTTGTAGAAATGGGGTCTTGCTATGTTGCCCAGGATGGTATTGAAACCCTGGCCTTGCATAATTCTCCTACCTCAGCCTCCCAAAGTGCTAGGACTACAAGCACGAACCACTCTGCCCAGAAGATAGTTTCTTTTTTTTTCAAGTGGAAGAATTGACTGCTTTATTCAACATGAGTAAAGTACTTTACTGTCAAGAATACAAAATGTGAACTGAAGGTTGCTGGGTTTGTCATGAAGACTCAACAGTGAGAGACTCAATTTCTACCTGGGGTTGACTAGAAGACCTCAAAGGCCTTCTTGGCTCATCATATTCTATAATTTTGATATCCCACCTTTCTGGCTTATCACAGTCTATAATTTCTATATTCCACCATAATGTAGGAAATGCCCACTCAAACCATCACTATAATACAGTTTTCTAATTTACCACTTTTCTTTCATTCTCAGCTTCCCCTTTAACAAGGGAAACAGAGCCCTTGATACTCATAAGCAAATCACTGTTTTGTTTGGTCTCGAGTCAGATGGGAGGCCTCCAAGGAAAACTCCCTTTTAGCATTTTCCAATTAGAAAGTGCTGCACACTGCACTAAGAAACCATGTTCTTTCCCACTTTCCATTTACTTTTATTGCTGTTATTTATCTGAGAGGATCATATTTCAAGAAAGACTTTTTCTCTAACCAAAGAACAAACATACATTTCTTCCCTAAAATTAAAAAAAAAAAAAAAAGAAATACAATCCAGCAAACCCAGATCTGATGGGATGTCTATCATTTTGGTGCTGTGACATTTTTTAAGGAGCTTTGAATAAGTGGATATTAAGGAGAGCAGTAGCTTATAAAAGCAACTCTCTAGATAAATACCTATTTGGAAAGGCTTTTAGAAAGTGCATTATTTACCCATTGGAGCTGTCAGGTTACTGTGTTTACTCAAGGGAAGGCGGATTTTCTTTTTTTTAAATCTGTCCTAAAGTTTTTCTTAAAACAGATTATTAACTGGAATTAATGGGGAGAGTGGCCTAAAACGACACGGGACAGCCTAACCTTGCTGGAACCCAAATAAATTGTCAGTCCAAGGTCATGCCTTCCATCGGGATGGAAGCTGTTTTTGAGTGGCGTATATTGAATGTGAACTATCAAAACATAGCTGCAGAAACATCTTTGGGATGAGAAGCCACTCCAAGAAGCCCCCTGAGTCCACCAGGCTTCTCTCCAGAAAGTACTTAAGGCGACAAGAGCACATTTCGAAAGTCCACTGTCACAGACTTTGGTTATTAAAACATTTGTGATTGCAATTTTATTTATGTTAGTAACTGTTTATACAATTTAGGCAATATTTGATATGAAATATAATCAATCTGTACTCTACTCTTTTCCTCCTTAATTAATAGGCTTTTATTTGGGCAGACCAGACCATTGCTGTCATCAGCGACTTGCTCTCCTCCCAGAACTGTCCAGAAAATAGTCTGTAGTGTGTTATGTAACTTGCAACCTTGTTTCTTAGTGGATGTGCTAGTTAGAGTAAACCTGATTATGCTACTGTAACAAACACGTCTACAATCTCAGTGGCTTAATACCACAAAGGTTTATCTCTCACTCAGGTGAAGTCTGCCATGGCTTTGGGAAACTCTTCAAGGTAGATGTCCTCTATGTAGCAACCTAGTGACATGGGCTGCTTCCATCTTGGGGTTTGGCCATGTCAACACAAGGCCTTTTTTGTAACAGCTGCAGCAAGCAACTGGAGGGACGCAGCACCTGTTTTTCACTCCTCAAGACTAGTCATCTCCAACCCATTGGAAATGGCAGGAAAGTAGAATTCAGCATGTGTCTGAAAAGGCAAGAGAATCCCAGAAGGTTTACTACCATGAGAAAAAGGAAGCATTCTAATTACTCACCTTTTAGAAGGAGTGGGAGCTGGTAGGTTGAATGCTCATGGTGGCCTGAATGATAGAAAATTCTGGAGGGGATATCTAGCGGTATTTGTTTCCCATCCTTTGCCTTGACTGTTTTGTCCACCACTCTACTCCCAGCTCCTGGCATGATGCTTAGTATATAGCAGATGCTTAATACATAGTGGTTTATAAAAGAAGGGGAGAATGGATGGATCTCAGCTGACGGGTCTGTGAGGTTTGATTATGGCAGATGAAGAGGCAGATCATGAGAATGACTGCGCCTGCCAGTCACATGGACTCTCAGCCTGCTATCTCAGGAAACAGTGGTAACACAAGTAAGGAGGAATGACTTCCACAAGCTCCAGCGGTCTGAACAGACTAAAATTCAGAGACATGGAAGAGGGGTGAGAGAATTGAGGATACTCCACAGGATATGACAAAAACTGTGACCTAGTTGGAATTAGACTTGGGTCTTTGTGCTGAAGAAACTCAGGAGCTTAAGTTAACTGTGGCTGGTTTCAAACTCGGATGCCTGAGACCCCTGCAGCCCCTGATCCCCACTAAACATAGAACAGGAATTTAAATCTGACTTTACAGTACCCAAGAATGTAAAGGAAAAAAAAGATGTTAATTTAAATCAACTTTAATTCAAATGCTAAACCTTTCATAAATTATTTTAGGAAGGTTTTTTTGAAATTACTAGACACAGTGTTTTATTGTAATAGGCCCCCCAAATAGGTGCAGGGAACATTGATCCTGTGAAACAAAACTATCACATGCTTTGTGATTTATTGAGATATAATTAACATTTCATGCATTCCATAAATTCACCCTTTTAAGGCATACAATTCAGTGGGGGTTTTTTTTGGTTTTTTTTAAAGAGACGAGGTCTCACCAAGTTGCCCCGTCTGGTCTCGAACCCACAGGCTCGGGCAATTCATTCGCCTTGGCTTCGCAAAGTGCTGGGATTACAGGTTGAGCCACCGAGCCCGGCCTCAGTGGGGTTTTTCAAAGCATATTTTAAAAGTTTTTCAACCACCAAAACTATTTAATTCCAGAATATTTTTGTCAATCCAGTAACAGACTCTGTACCCCTCAGCAGTCACTCCCTGCTCTTCCCTCCAATTCACCACTGGCAACCATTAATCTACTTCCTGTCCTTATAGATTTGTCTGTTCTGGACATTTCTTATGGATGGAATTATATAATATGGGTGCTTTGTGTCTAGTTTCTTTCACTTAGCATTGTGTTTTCCAGGTTCATCCGTGTTATAGCATGAACTTGCCCTATATTCCTTTTTTTACTAAATAATTTTTTTTTTTTTTTGAGTTGGAGTCTCACTCCGTTGCCCAGACTGGAGTGCAGTGGCCGATCCCAGCCACCGCAGCCTCGAGCTGCTGGGCTTTGGTGATCCTTCCGCCTCAGTCTTCCAAGTAGCTGGAACTACAGGCGTGTGCTACCACGCCCGGCTAATTTTTTGATTTATTGTAGAGATGAGGGCTCGCCAAGTTGTCCAGGCGGGTCTCGAACCCGCGGGCTCAGGCAATCCACTCATCTCAGCCTCCCAAGGCGCAGGATTACAGGCTGAGCCACTGAGCCCGGCTACTAAATAATATTTAATTGCATTGATCCACCATATTTTTTTATCCACTCATTAACTGATAGACATTTGAAGATCAGATGCTTTTTTTCACATGAATTCCATCTGTCTCTGGCCTGCCAGCTCCATTTCAGCGTGTTTCGGTAGCTCTAGAAGCACCCTCTGTTGGATCAGGGTTTGTGGGAGCTCATGGGGTGTAAGTACCAGAATGGTGGTCTGGTTTCTAATTTTGCTTCTTCTGGGATGAAAATTTGCCAGCAGACATCTTATAAAGGTATGTGAATGGTTACTATAATATCTAGGCCCTGGTCGTCCCACTTGCATGGAGGTATTTCTCTCACTACCTAGGCAAGGTGCTACCTACATTCTTGTTTGACTGTATTTCTCCCAGAGGCTCTGATAGAGAATAACGTCTGAGATGCGTATGGGTTTAGAAAAAGCCTCCCTGAAAGTACATGCTACCACCTGCCCCAAGACTGTGTTGGATGGGTGTGAGGTCTCTCCCCGGCATGGATCATGGTCAAGTTGATAGGGAGAATGGGGAAGGCCTGCCCAGGCTAGCCAGAGTGAGATATGACAGAGAACTGACCTTAGAAAGGTTATGGCACAATGTAGCAAGGAGTTAGGTTCAGGGCACTGAAATGGGCACCAGGAGGTTTAGCCTGGAGGGCTGCCAGGTCAATTCAGATATGATAGGAGTGTAGAGCAAGAAACTACAATGTCCCAATTCTTAACTGTAGCTTTATAACCCACTTTTGTGATTTAAATACTGAGACCCCCTCCCGCCCATGATGCCCACTAAGTTAGAGCAGGAATTTGAGTCTGGTCTTGCAATACCCCGGAAAACAAACAAACAAACAAAATATCCATTTAAGTCATCTTTAATTCACATGCTAAATCAGTCATAAAAAATGTTTAGGAATTTTTAGGTGTGCACGAGTGCACCTACGAACAAACAAATGATAGAATGTACAATGCTCATTCCCAATTTTAAGAGATATTGAGGAAGAAAAGACATCCCAGAGTGTAAAGGAATTTTTCCCCTGTTCTCTTGGCCTGAGATTAAGACCAGTTTCCCCAGGCCTCAACACTGATGATGACAGCAGCATATTTTCCTTCTATTGTTAAAGGTCTCTTGTTAGGAAACTCCCCCAGGTCACTAAGGGATGGAGAAAGTGTAAGTGTCTTAGCTTGGGGCTGTCTTTCTTTGCTTCCTGCAGGTGGGCCTAGACTTAGACTCAGAAGGCAGGTCAAAGGGCAACTGGTAAGGTGACCCATTGCACCACGAACTAGTTATGATGTAAAGATCACACATGCACAGGCGATCCTGCACTTCCGCCCCAGCCACCCTTTTATGGGATCTTGGATACTCAGGGCTGTTTGTGTAATTGCTTCTTGTAAATGAGCTCCTACTCTGTAACACTTTACAGTAAACCACTCTCCTTTGCCATCTGGTATCCAGTTGTTTTAACCGGGTTTCCAGTATTTGCATCCATCATTTACAAGAACCTTTTTAACCTTTACAAAATGAAATAATGGAAGTCTATCCTTTCAACTTCATGTTTGCTTCAGAAAGGCTTTGAAATCAGGGGGCTGAAAGTATGGGGAAATGGAAAGAAAAGAACTTGGCTCTTTCCCTCGGAGATGATCAGAGGTACTGCCTTGGAGGTGAGAGGTCCCAAGGCTGGAGGGGGTTACTACCTGCGTTATGGGCTCTTCCGTATGAAAAAGTTCTCCTGTCATGGTGAAATAAAAGGCTGATGAGCTGGGCAAGGGGGTGCCCTTTCTTAGCTCAGGTTCTGGGATCTGCAAATTCTCCCTGGATGTAAACTGCTCCCAGATGCCTGTCCTGCCCTGCACATTGTTCTTCATTTCTCACCCCTTTCTCCTTCCTGCTTGAACCATGAGTTCCCTGCCTTGCTCAGAGGGAGAGGAAGAGGAAGAGAAATCCACACATATGCATGGTGCTACTTCTCTTCAGCAATGCCTGTGTTATTAAGGAAATTAGAACACTGGATGGGATAGATGGAATTTATCTACATTCTTTTTTTTTTTTTTTTTTTGAGTTGGAGTCTCACCCTGTCGCCCAGACTGGAGTGCAGTGGCCGCTCCCGGCCACTGCAGCCTCAACCTGCTGAGCTCCGGCGATCCTTCCACCTCAGCCTTCCAAGTAGCTGGAATTATAGGCACGCGCTACCACGCCTGGCTAATTTTTGATTTATTGTAGAGATGAGGTCTCACCAAGTTGCCCAGGCGGGTCTCGAACCCGCAGGCTCAGGCAATTCACTCACCTCAGCCTCCCAAGGCGCGGGATTATAGGCTGAGCCACCGAGCATGGCTTATCTACATTCTAAAAGAAGCCCAGAATATAAAACACGTTCATTGCAGATAAGAATCCAGTCCAAAAGAATTCGGCTTTTTGACTATGTGACCACCTCATGTCTTTTTCTCCAGGCCTAATTACTTTAGATGACTTGGAAGCTTCTAGAGGCCTAGGTAAAGGGTAACTTTAATTAAAAAGAAACTCTCCATTTGCTTCTCTTACTCCACTCTTCCTCTACAGGATTTTCCAACTCTGCTCTCCCCACCTCCTCAGCGGTACTCTCTCCTACCTACCTCATATCCACCCCCTCTTCTTTTTTCTTACTAGAAACAACTTGAGAGTTCACCATTGGCCCTCTCCCCACTCCACATGATAAGGGTCTCATGGCTAGCTCAGCAGATCAAAGATCCTACCTCCTTAGAAGGCCGGGATAGGGGTAGTGATACAGCCACTTATAACTGAATATCTTCGACTCAGTGGAAGGCAGCAGGACCAAGACGAAGATCTGGTCACTAGGGGAATGGAGTCCAGTGGGTTGCCTCCAGTACGTTATTCAGAACATTTATGGTCATGTCCTCATTTCTTTGAGACTTTAATTTAGCATTACCCCTGTATCTTGCTCAGTGCCTGATGGACCACTTATAAACCTCATTGTATTAGATGAGAGATAAGTACATGTTTCCTAGAAAACTTTGGTCTTCCATTTCTTTCTATACTTCCTGGCTTTCAATGTCTTTGTTTGTCTTATTTATTTTTCCTAGCTTCTTTAAATCACACCAGAAAATATGTCTCTTTGCACCCAAAGAGAAACTTTGGGATACAAACTATTGATAGGCTTGAGTAAGAGTTTGTGTTGTCATTACTGCTTTCTGTTAATATCAGTAGACAGTGCTTCGCTTTCAGTTTGTCCTAACAGTATTCCCTAAACCAAGAAGACAGAGAGACTGGTTCTAAAGTTTAAAACCATGGCCTCCATGGATGGGGTCTTTCTGAGCATTAAGCACTGCAGAATTTTATTTTCAAGAAAAGATGGACTTTATGTAGGAAGTAAATTCCACCACTGAAGCAAACATGGTAAGGATCCACCCAGGATGATCAAGTGCCCTCAAAGAAGTCAATGGTCTCTGACAAACACTTTCCTCAAAAATGAGTTTCATTCACGTCAGTGCCCAAAGCACAATAGTAATATAGTCATTGGACCTCTGGAGAAAAGGCCTATGGAGTTCATCAACTCATTAAGGGGTCTATAAGAATGATCATAATGCAAAAGGGTTTCATCAGTTCTCAGTTTGAATCACATCATCATAAAGTGGCTTCAGGAAAAACTAGGATTAGTAGCACTGATGACAAGTCTACTTTAGAAAAACTGCTCTGTGAAGGAAAGTGGTGGAATTTGACAGTATATTTATCCAGCACTTTGGTAGGATGCAATATCTTTCTTCAGTCAAGTACCTAATAGGTTATAGTTGCTTGCTTATGTGAGGAAGCTGCATTCTGTGGGGACACTTGGTGGTTTGCCTGCTGGGGCACCTTCCTGCTATAGCCTGGGTGTGAGTCCCCTTTAAGGAGGGAACAGATCCGACATGAATCGGAGCCTGTACTAAAGCCGATGTCCAGTGTAAGCAGAACAGGCCTGGATTTTTACCGCTTGGTGTTCCAAGGCAACGTTTTGCTGAGAAATATTAAGTGTAACCAAATATTACAGGGAACACACTGTTCCTGCTATATTTCCAGGGCATCTGATCAATGGGAAAAATGAGAAGTAGAAATAAACAGAAGGGACAGAGAACTGAGCAGGCAATTGGGCTCAAAGGAAAACCGGGTAAAACAGAGGAAATGATTTTCAAAGTAAATACAGATAACTGGAGAAAGAGAGACTGGTGCTAAGCAGAGAAGAAATGTCTGACTGTCTTGCTCAGGGCCTGGGTCAGGCCAGGAAGCGTGGTGGGGCTGTGCTGAGAATTTTCATCTGGGGCTTGGTCTCTCAATAAGTCCAGCTGTCAGAGGCAATGCCAGGAACAGGCGAGATGAAACCCAGTCAAGGGAAGGAGGTGCAACCTTTAGAAGAAAACAACCCAGCAAAACGGGAGCTGAGGAACCCCTGCCAGCAGGGCAGGCAGCCATGTTGCCTTGTGGGATTTTATTTGGAAGAAAACACAGGGTTCATGGAAGGCGTGGATCTTATCATTGAAACAAACTCAAAGATCCACCCAAGAGGATCATTGTCCTCTTGGAGACTCTGCAGTTTAAGCTAACCATCTCTGCCATGGGAGTTTCAAGGAACACTCAGAATAGCCTACAATATGGGCTGCTCATGTGGGTCAAACAGCCCACTCCATAAAGCAGAGCTTCTCAGTCTCAGTACTATCGATATCTGTAGCCAGGTCATTCTTTTGGTAGGGACTCTGTTTTTCATTGTAGGTTGTTGAGCAGCACTCCTGGTTTTCTCTCACTAGATGTAGAAGCACTCCCCCAACCCCCAGTTATGTCAACTCAAGGTGTGTCCAGACATTGCCGAATGTGCTCTGGTGGGTACAGTCACTTCCTGTTGGGAAATACCGCTATAGAGGAAGAATTTAAAACCCAGAAAGTCTATGTGGCACATCTGGGCTTGCACAAGTAATTGATGCAAAGCCAGACCTGGAACCTGCTCACTATGGAACTTTGAGGGCATCTTGGCCTTTTCTATAACTGCAGTCTCAACTGAAGAGGAATACCTATGTACAGTCTGGTCTTGGGAGTCAGATTCCTGGTTCAAATCTGGGCTCCACACTTTGTGTACTTTCTATGTGAGCTTAGCTATACTCCGTTTCTTTGGGTCTCAGTGTCTTCATCTGTAAAGCAGCTTTGATGATAACAATATCCACCTTACAGGATATGAGATGAGTTAAACAAGACAGACCACGCAAGGAGCACAGTGCAAAGTCTTATTGCTACATGGCAAATCCTTTATAATGGTTAGTTTGGCCCCTTCTTGTCTACCTACAATTACTGTGATAAACTGCTTTTAGTTTCCTTTGCTTCTGTTGTTCCCTCTATGTGAAAGACTTTTCTACTAACTTCATATGACTAACTTTTTCCTGCTCATCAAGAAATAGTTTAAGTTTCATTTCCACAAAGAAGGTTAAGGGCTACCATAGTAGCACTCAAAGTACTGTATGAGTTGAAATGTCTGTGTCTGTGTCTGGACTTCCCCACTAGACCTACTATGAGCAGGTAGGTCAGGGAGCTTGTGTAATTAACTTACATTTCCCTGTAGTACTCTGTAAATGTGTAGAATTTCTATAGGTAGAAATGGGGAGTGGCCTGCTGGGTGGAGAGTCTTAAGAGGAAAATGGTGGTGATATTAGAGAGCAGAAAGGTTGTTTAGAGAATGCCTGGAGCTCGGTTGAAGGCATGAGTCTCTGGTTGAGACCCCTAGAGAGAACTCGCTTAAGTCAACTTACTGGTCATGTGCCTTTGATGGGGGTGAGGGATGCGAATAGGTTGGGAAGTGGCTTGATCAAAACTATGCCTTGGAGAGACCAGACAAACACTAGTTTGCAGTATCAATTGGACCAGACAAAGTCTGGAGGCAAAAAATGATTAGCTCAGCAACTACAGCAGAGAAGTCATGAGGTAAAAGCATAAGCACAACTGTAAAATGTCTTTAAGTTAATAAAAGTGCTAATATTAGAGGAATGATGACAAACAATCCATCACTGATTGCTTGGAGGATATGGAAGAGCCCTTGGAAGATGTATGAGTGTTTTGAGGTATAAGAAGTTTGTTCTGCCAGTGAGGATTATTGCATAGGGAACTGAGAATAGTAAAGAAAGTTCCTGAGTCTTCTCTGGAAATCTCTGAGCATAGAGGTACCCTCCCTCCAAGTCAGGCGTGGTCAAGTGCCCCAACTGAAGGTAGAGAGAATGGGGTGTGCAAGGGCTGGGGATGGAAAGGGTGGCAGAGATGGAATGAATGCACCTGTGTCTTTATCCTGGTATGGAAATCATTTTTCACAATTTAAATCAGAAATCCTGGATAAAGTCTCAACCCAGTTAGGTCTTATTTTTAAGGAAACATTTTGAATATAAAAAGAGATGTTTGAGGACTTCTGGGAGAAACCAGACTCAATTGTAGAAGAAAGAACAATACACAAGACAGAGCACCTTGAATCATTTCACAAGGAAGAGTGTTTAAATACCTGCTAAGGTTGATCCCTGCAATAGTGAAACTTAAACATATCCTAATGTAAAGCTATATCTCTGTCTTCCTCCAAACTCCATACATCAATAAAATATAGTTCATGCTTTAATTTTTGGCTCTCTTAAGTCACAGTTATGTTTTTATCTTTGAGTCTCTCATAAACATTGGTCAGATGAAAGAATAAATTCAAAGTTCCCTTACCTGGTCTGGCTAAGAAAGCCTGTCTGAGGCTGAGATCGGAGCCTTCTCTGGGTAGCATGCTGCTGCTCAGAATGGACAGAGAGGCCTCACCCCAGATGTGGACTCTGGCATTCTCACAGATTAAGGGAAGCTGGCAAGTAGCTAAAGAGAGAAAACAAAGGCAGATCTCAACTTCAAATTCAATTCTTACTGTCTTCTCCTCTCCAAGTGCAGCTGAGGTCTGGCCAGCCAGGAGCCTTGTGTGATCTCCACGGAGTCTTGCAGGAGAGAGTAAATGAATTTCTGCCCTGGTGCTAAGCCCTTTGCCCTCACCTGGCTTTCAGAAAGGGAGCCGGTGTCCTGAATTATTGATGCCTGCCTAAGTAAACAGTTGTAGAAAATAGGAGGAACCCCTTCCTCTCCCCTCCCATCACCATGAGTAAAAAAGATGAAGAGGGAAGCACTTCTGTCAGGGAATGTAGCAAACCTAAACAGATCACTCATGGAAGACCTGGGCCAAATGCATCTTGTACATGGAGTCTCTTTTCCAGCTTCTCTGTGTAGAGACCCTCTCAATTTTGCTCCTGAAGTCAAGACTGTGACTAATGGACTGGAAGAAATCACAAATTAAGATAGGCTGAACTAATGCCAAAATAGACTTAATGCTAATATTTGTAAACGAAATGCATGAAAAGCCTTTATGAGAGGAAAAAAAAAGAAAAAGAAGAAGTGAAAGAACAACTCATGATGTTCTCTTGCCTGGTCAGACAATGGAGGAAGAGGAGGAGCTCCTTGCCAAGACCCCAACAAATGGGATAAGGGCGAGGCAAAGGATGAATGAAAGCAGTAGAGAGGAAACAATGGCTTTACATGGTGGTCAGTGATGGGTGATATGGAAACAATTCATCATATTTATCTTTACATTTTCACCTACTTGCTATATACTTTTTTTAACACGTAATTTGGGTCAGAGTAGGCCGTAAAATGGTAGTGCTACTTTCTCCACTGTAGTGAGGCCTGCCTGCCAGGGGGCCTCCTAACTATAGAGTGAGCTACCACCAGGAGGCTTATTCCTGTCCACGGCCCAGTGCTCATAGAATTATTTGTCCCTTCAACCAACATGTCTGGAGAGCCTACTGTGCACTGGGCACATGTCATACTGCATGTGCTGAGATGAATAAACCATGTTGAAGGAGTTCGCAGTCTGGTCATAAGAGCAATTGAGAATATACGACTGTTGGCTTAAGTACCTCCATTTACTTTGAGTAACGAGAGTTAATTGAACACTTTTCTCACTTCCCCACAGCTCTTACCAAGCCTTTGGAGGTTTCAGACCATTGTTGCTGCCAAGTGCAGCCCACCAGGGACAGATCCTATGTTTAAAAGAATAGTTTTGTATTTCCTTCATAGAGTTGGTTAGGAAATAATATTCAAAGAAGAGGGGTTATGCAAATAAAAATAAGATGTTAAATAAAGAGAAAGATACACATCAGTGAAGACAGAGACGGTCAGTCCTTCTTTCCTTGAACAAATATTTTTGAGTGCGCACATCTACGATAGCGGACTAGGTGCTAAGCCTGAAATAGGGTACAGGATAGATGCTTAGGAGGCCTGAGTGATCTAGGGGTTCTCCAAACAGCGAAGAAGACCAAGCTCAGTGTTCAGGTAGTGAACCGAACACTGCAGGGCCAGATGGCATAGATGGTCAGTGCTGTAATGTTTGCATGCATGGGAAAATTACATCCAGCTACTACAATCAGGAAAGACTGTGTCAAGGGAAGGAAAACCTGAGGGTATTGAAAGATAAATGGAATTTTGAAAGTAAAAATAGGCTGAGGAGGGAGAGGTGGGGATAGAGGTGGGAAGAACAGGAAGGGCGGTGGGGATAGCCTAGGGAAGACTAAATTCAATTTGACTGACACATAGCAGGGTGTGGCCACAACTCCAGGCCCACAGCTCCCAGACTGTTCCAAAACAGGACTTCCATCATCTCTGCTGGATGCTGCAGGAGACTGTTGGGGAATTCCCTACTTCTGCTTGTGCTACCTGTTTCCCCATCCCATTGCAATCTCTGCAGGGTAGCCCGAGTAGTCTTATTTAAATAAACATCAGATGCCATCATGTACCCTAAAAAAGAGCCCCCCCCCACTTCTTAAAATGCCAGCTCACCTGCTGATTCTGCTCCAGCCTTGGTGGTCTACTTTCAGTTATTCATACTGACCAATCTCATTACCACTTTAAGAGTTTCAGAGTCCATTTGCCAGCAATGCCTTTCCATGACCCTTTGAATATCTAACTCCTTCTCATTGATTCATCCGACAATTACTTATTGAGTGCCTTTAGGTACCACTCACTGTGGCAGATTCTGGGGAGAGGGGTTTAGGGAGCTTCAAATCATAAATGGAGTGCCTCTTTTTCAGAGACACCGATTCTAGCTACTCTATAGGAAACAGCTGCTTCAGGTCTTTCCCACCATGTTTCTTTCCTTCATAATGTTTTCCCAGCTGTAATTATTGGGTGGACCAACTTGCTTGTTGCTTTATTGTGTTCCCCGGTAGAAGCGAGCTCTGTAAGGATAGGAATTATGTCTTATTTTTCATCTTCAGTATCTAGCAGAGCACCTGGCACATCAAAGGCACTCAGTAAATATAAATATATGTTTAATGAATGAATAAATAATGAGAAACAAAGCCCGGCAAAGTTGATGAGGACCATATTTTGAAGAGCTGTACTTTAGGAAAGATCTTGATTATATCCATTTATTTGCTGGGCTCTCTCTAGGTGCTTAGCACACTAAATAAGACAGAGAAGAGGCCTGATGTCCTGGGGCTTATGTTTTAGACCAGCATTGTCCAATGTCACCATCTGTGATGCTGGAAATAATCCACATCTGCTCTGTCTTACATGATAACATGAGCCACATGTGGCTACTGAGTACTTGAAATGCGACTGGTACCACTGAGGAACTGAATCTTTAATTTTATTTAGCTTTAGTTAATATAAATTGAAATAGCCACATGTAGCCATGGGTTGTTATTTGAGTGGCATAATTCCAGATGACCACAACTGCTTGATGATGCACCTCAGTGTCTTTTATCTTAAAAATTGTCGGACTTTGGATTAATGTCACCTCTTTGGGGCAAATGTCAAATTTTTCAAAGTTTTTCTTCAAATATTGCTTTCTCCCTTCCCCTATGACCAGCCAATTTTTCCTTTCCAAGATGGCAAATGAACACAGTGGTTGACCTATGTTGTCACCAGGGCAATGGTGGGCTGCAGTCCTCATACCCAGATGCAGGTGCTGCTCTTTTCTGGATCCTCTTGGCTCCTTGGACCTGTCCTTATCCTACCTGGTCACGGGACGCTCTCCTGCTACTAATTGCTGATGTCCACGGCTGACAAACCCTATAAGTGGGTGTCCCAAGCATGGATACAGTGACCTTGCTTGGAGCTCCCTCCCTGGATCTCACTGGCATTTCCACCCTGTGACTCCTCAGTCCATGGCCATCCTGTCCCTGCCCTAGGATGTCCCCCTGTGTAACCTTACCCAGAGGGTGCCATTGCCTTGACATGGTGGCTCCTCCTGAGTCCCCCAACTGGGAACATGAGGCATATAACATAGAAATCAAGGGTTATTGGGAGCCCTATCTACTCTGGGCTTAACCTTAAATCCCATGTCCCTCCTGGTCACCACCTGCATAGAATGATGGGGACTTCCTCCAGCAGACACTAGTGGATTTATGCCATGAACATGTACCCACTTGTAACATGGCAAGTTTGAGCTACTGTATATTTCTGCAGAAGCTTTCATTTCTGTAGCATCATCACCTCCACTTTTGGAAGCTCAGGAGTGTTAGGAACAGCTGGCCAAAGGTCGAAGTGTCCCCAGAGGACAGTTCACACTGGTCTCAGCACCTCTCACAGTATGGGTGGGTCTCATTTCTGCTGGGTGACGCACAGGTTTCAGGCAGTCTGTTCCCAATGGACAGGCCTTTTGGCAGTGCCACGTTTGCCAGTGTGGTTCTTCCCGCTCTGTGATATGCTTGGAATGGTCTGGAATCACTAGACTTCCACATGAATTTTGGCTGCGTGAGGCAGCTAATGACCTAAAATAATATAACCCACTGCCAGGTTTAGGAGGGACATGGAATTTAAGGTTAATGGATTTTCTAATGAAATCTATTAATGGGCTTGCTTTTAGTCATCTATTAACTACTCTTGCAGACTCTTAGTCCTGCTAGGATTTGCTTCTTAAACCCTGCAAACTCCATGAATTTGTTTTCTATAAATAGATTGTCCACAAGCTCTAGTAACTAGAGAAATAATGAGATGGGAGTGGTCCAGACCACCTCAGAAGTGCACAGGGATGTCTTCTGCAGAGTCTGTGCCATTAAATGACCAAGAGTACTGCACAGAGAGTCAGGGGAGGCTGAGGACCACAGGATACTTCTAGGATGAGGAGTATCCAAGATACCTAGAGTCACCTAGAGTCCTAGGACGATGGCTGCCAAGGTGAGCTTGGGAAGTGATTGGGGGGGCGGTCCCATAACAAAGCCTGGCAGTGTGTTATATCAACATGCATCGTGTCGTTCTAGAATCATAATCCCACATGGAAGAACATCCCAGATTCCACTGAAGCTATGCTCTCACCCCTCTTTGACGTATGTTTCTCTGAGTCAGCTGGGTTGATAAGATAATGAAATATCCTCCTAAGGAGTCAGCAGCAAATGTTTGCCAATAATGTTGGTTCTGCTGAATTTCAAAATGTTGAGGGTGGGCAGCAGGAACTAGCATATTTTGGAAAATAGCATCCAGAATGCACACTCATGCTTTCTTCAGACCATCACTCCTTCCCCAATATTGTGTGGTGAGTGCTTCCCCCTAACTGCATCCAAACCCTAGCACTCTGGGAATGAGGTTCTTAGTCTCAAGCCTGAGACAACTCCAGTACTGCTTGTTGTTGTCTTATCTGCACCTTTCTGGACAACTCTTGTTCCTGGGCTATAGCCAAACTTTTAGGCTTCTAGAAGTTCACAAACGAGCTGGACTGGGCTCTGATGGCTATGCTTCTACCTGTGGATGTGTGTGCTGCTGCTGTCTGTAATGCCTCCAGGCTGTGCCTCTCTGGGAGCTCTGCTTGGTCTGGAAATAATCCCTCTGAACCAACCATCCCAACCAAAGGCCATCCCTCCAACACAGTGCCATAAGCCAAGGCAAAGAAGCAAGAAACACATAGCTGTGTATTCTTGTACCATTTTCATATAATAAGAGTTGAGGACACCTTCCTTGAGTATTTTACACAAGTTGGGAAGGACAGATTTTTCAGTTGCAGGTGGATTCTGAAGTTGTAAGAACAAGACCCATATCCCAGATTTGCTAAGTTCCATTGCTTCTGTGAACCTCAGTTTCCTCATTTGTAATATAATGATGGAGACACACATCCCTTGGTAAAGTGCCCTTCTGTGGTAGGTACTGACAGATGTGTGCTGCTACTAGTTTTCTGGCAAGCTTGCCCTTCTCAGCGCCCTGGGATCTCTGAAGGATAGGAAAGGCATGGCCCGAGTCTCCCTCTCTTTAGCACCATTTACCACAAGACTATCAGAAGGATGCTGATAACACACAGTGGTCAACCAATAAATGGAAATACAGTGGCTAAGGTTTTCTAAACCTCTATATTCCTGACCTTCTGACTGTCTTCCATCTGTCTCATGGTCATTGACTTGGTGGAAACACTTGAGTTCACCTTTCTTACTGGCCTCTGTAGTCAGTTTCCCTCTAGCCTCAAGCATGGCTAGCAACTTCAGACATTCTGAAAGCTCTATCCTCTCTGTATATGTCTTAATTTTCTGATTTCATTTCAAATCTGCCTCTCATACTTACAGCCTCAGTCACATTTTTTTTTTTTTTGAGTCAGAGTCTCACTGTCACCCAGGTTGGAGTGCAGTGGCACACTCACAGCCACCCCAGAGTCGACCCACTGCACTCAGGCAATCCTTCCACCTCAGTTTTCCAAGTAGCTCAGTCATTTTTAAGAGATGCCATCTTTGTGTGTTTTATCAATCAATGTTGCGCCACCTCATCTCTTTCTCTGTATCTGAGACGTATTTTTAGAGAAAAACCCTCGGAATTTTTATCTCCCTAATGTGGTTCTTCCCTTTCTCTGGTGTTGCTTCTGTCACCCCTGCTTGTGCAAGTTAAAGATAGGCCATCAAATTTTGTATTAACAATGTTTCATTGCAGCCATCTCATCCTTGCTATCAGTTATCTGGCACTAGCAATTCAATGGAAATTACTTACTGAAAATGACAGTTTGTGTCCCTGAAAAGGAAGTGCTAAGTGTGTTGGGAAACAACAGCTCATACTCTTCTGAGAGATAAACAGTTTCTGCTGATTGGCCCCTAATGTGGCAAAGCAACTCAGCCAGGGAGTTGGAGGCGGATTCCCACTGAGAGCTGAAGTATAAAATCGTTCCAACCAGGAGCTTGAGAGTAAACCCAGGAGATATCCGCTTGCTGAAGCTTAAAACACAGCATTGTTTCAGATTAAGACAGCATCAGTGCCAGTGCATTGCAAACATCCTGTGTGTTTCTTACTACCTAGAAGTAATGAGATAGATGTCTAACAAATTGTTCTTGTCTAAGAGTCAAAACTATCAGGAAGTGACAAATATTTCAACAAAATGTTCTACCTTTTACCTGAGTAAGTTTCAACAGTATCACACTAAAATTTGATGAGAGGTAATATTCAATAAACTTTGTTTCATCAGCTTAGAACATAATGTCTGAATAATTAAGATAAAACCCCAGAGGATCCCAAGAGTGAAGCCCAGTTTAAACTATGGATTTTGTGTGTTAATGCTATATCAAGGCAAATTCATCAGTTGTAACAAATGTACCACTGTGGTGGGGGATATTGACAAAGCGGGGTGTTGTGCATGTGTGAGGGTGGTAAGTGTATGGATAATCTTCTTATCTTTCCCTCAATTTTGCTATGAACCTAAAAATGCTATATTAAAAAATTCCAAGGGGCAGAAATTTTAAGCATAGTTTTCATTATAATTGATAAGCAAAGAGAATTTTAAGAATTAGGAATTGATAAGTCTTATCTCTTGTGGCCTGTGCATTTTGGGTTTTGCTCAGTTATTGGTTGCTAGTTCCAACTTCCATAAGAGTGTCTCCTGCATTTTTTAAGGTTCTTATGGTTTGAGGTTTTACATTTAGGTCTCTGATTCATTTAGAGTTAATTTCTGTGTATGGGGATAGACAGGGATCTTGTTTGAGTCTTCTGCATGTGGTCAGTCAGTTCTACAGCACCATTTACTGAATAGA